>CM075195.1:28321398-28411398 GCA_037577475.1 Chaunax sp. Z400
ACACACACAGACAGACACACACAGACACACACACACACACACAGACAGACACACACAGACACACACACACACACACAGACACACACACACACACAGACACACACACACACAGACACACACACACACAGACACACACACACACAGACAGACACACACACTCTCTCTCTCTCTCCAGGTTCAGAGTGAAACTGTTAGGAGTAAAGCAGCTTGAGGCAAATGTCCCATGCAGAAGTCAGAGAAGATAATTCATTCGGATGGGTGGCGGTTGGATGAAAATGTCAATGATGTCAGAGCCAATATGTGGAACACTAGTGTGTAACAAGTAGAGTGTGAACGCAATGTGAAGCTGAGTATGACGGCACATCTTACTGTCTGAATAATGCGATCTTTAAACAGCAGGAAAAACACTGAGAGTGACCTCAGACCAGGTTTTGGTTTGTCAAATCTTCAATCCCTTCAATGATTCAATGATGAAGGTTCAAAGTGCCAACAGTGTTCCTGACCACGCCTCATTTTATGATCAACATGCCCACAGATTCACTACTTATGCAACGTGGCCACTGGTCTTGAAAGCAACCTTTGCCTCTTTAGCCCAGAGGACACAACGTCCATGATTCCCAAAAACCTCTCCCGATATGTGATTGTGAGGATGCCTTTTGAGGATGCCCCTTTCATACTCAGTCATGATACCATCACCTGGAATCAGTTCAACTCTTTACCTGTGGAACCGTCCAATCAGGTGTTTTTTTGCACCACACAACTTTTCCAAGTCTTTTGTTGCTCCTGTCCCAACTTTTTTGAGACACGTTGCTGACATAAAATTCCGAGTAGCTTTAGACATTTTGTCTTTATACTGTTTTCAATTGAACTGAAAGTCGAAAAGGATTCAGAAAATGTATTCATTATTCATGTTTTACAGAGGATCTCAATATACACTCCTAGACAAAAATGAGGCAACCTCTTTTCATCATATTTTGTGTAATTACTCTTTGTTTTATTGAAAAAAGGTAAAATATGTGACGATAAAATGCAAAAACATGTGATATGTGTCAGTCTAAGCATGTTTGTTACAAAGTTACAATTCCACAAAGACAATTCCAACATGATTTTTGCTGTTCTTCATGCTCTAAAGTGAATTGGATTATTTGCCCATACTTAAACCTGTGTCTATGTGTGCAGGATTTAAAGTGAATCAAGCAAACTGTCAGACTAGTTGACTAAGTCTGTGCCTAAATCCTGACCTACATGACTAAACATTACTCATCTCCTCTTCATCTCTGTGATCTCTGTGTTGTCACACTGTGTCTGATGAAGGACGATGTTATCTTTGTTTTCAAATGTCTTCAGAAGCATCTGAATCTGATGAACCTGTTAAAGTTAAAATCACTCTGTGTACCGATGCTCAGAACGATGTCTTCATAGGTCAGGTGATAAACACAACCCAGAATGTCTCTCCATCACTGAGAAACACGGAGGAGGTGGAATTATGTTTTCTGCATCTGGTGTTAGCGAGCTGTGGTGATATAAAAAACCCATTAATGCAAAGTAGTTCCAAAGATATCACATAAAGAGTTGCTTCCAATCCTGAACAAGTTTTTAAGTGGGGGAAAAAAGGCCATTTTTCAGCAACATATCGAACCAGAACACAGTCATAGTTTGAGCACCATTCTGTTTTGGTCTGTCACCAGATTTTAACCCCTTAGAGAATATATGGGTTCATATCATGGCAGAGAATTTGGGGCCACTGATAAGTTGTGTGAAGCAGTCAGAGATGAATGGAGCAGCATTGATGCAGCAAACTGTAAAAGGCTTTCAGACAGCAGGGAAGGGGAAAGGCTCAAATGTATCCTGCAGCCAGACAATGATCTCATATTTTATAACACTGTCGCTTATTTCATTTGCATTTGCTAAATTAAAAAAGTAAATATTAAAAAAATGGGATAAATCGTGTTTACTTCATTTTTTGTTGTGTTTTTTTACCCAGGAGTGTAGAATATCACCCGACTTGCTCTTAAATTTCTTTAAAGGTTCATTTCTATTTGTAATTTATACCAAAAGTGGTCCCCTTATAGAAACCCTGTTGCTGTGTGTCACAGATCTCCTCCATGGAGAAGAACCTGAAGAACATTGAGCACGAGAACAAGATGATTGAGGAGCAGAACGAGGCTCTGTTCATGGAGCTGTCTGGTCTCAGCCGCGCTCTGATCCGCAGCCTGGCTAACATACGCCTGCCACACATGGTGAGTTACAGTCCACACACACACACACACACACACACACACACACACACACGGTTTTGATTGATTAAGTGTGTTTGCTTCAAGGTGAATCTCGTGCGTTTAACCAGCACATAGCCGCTATTTGCCTGCTCTTCTCAGTTGAGACTGGTTGTTGTTTGTACCACAACAGGAGCCAATCACTGAGCAGAACTTCGACAGCTACATAAACACCCTGACCGACATGTACACCAACAAGGACTGCTTCCAGAGCCCCGAGAACAAGGCTCTGCTGGAGAGCATCAACAAAGCTGTGAAGGGCATCAAAGTCTGAGGCTCAACACACACACACACATACACACACATAGACACACACACACACACACACACACAGAGGAGTAGCAGGAGGTGGAGATGGAGTGACAGGGAGATGAAGGAGAGATGTTGAAACACTCAACACAATATATTGAAATATAATTAAAAAACAAAAAGGGAATTCAGGTTTTTTAAATAAACGGCAATTTAAAAAAAACAACAACCCAGGGAGCACTGTGTTTGAAGAAAAGTGACGCGGACCAAAATCCACACCATGCTGCTGCTGGGATTCGGAGGATGACACAGATCTTTCAGCCAGAATGGATGGAAAAGAAGAATAATGTTACTAGAAACTGTATCTGGGGGTTTAATGTGCTGTATGTTTACCTGTTGTCTCTTTTGTGTCATTAACTGTTTTTGGAGAGTTTCACTGTTGATCAGTTCGACGGAAATGTGGAGGAACATGAACACGGGACTGTTTACAGGAGCTCGGCTGCATAGAGTCGACGCTGATGAGCCGAGGGCTCTCAGTGTTGTCCTGTAACGTAACGCTGTGACGAGTGTGTGTGTGTTCAGAAGCTCTCTGATTCATGACCACACACACACACACACACACACACACACACACACACACACACACACACACACACACACACACACACACACACACACACCGGCAATATGAAGCATGCACTAAACTGAATTTGGTGTGCTTCGTGGGATTACTGCTGTCAACAGCACAGTGTTGAAAGATACTCCTCAAGCCAGGTCATGAGACAGATCCAGGAACAGTTTAGGATGTTTCTTTTTTCATGAGAGATCATGATTTGAGAAGAAGCAGATAAACCCTTCTCCTTTTTTCACTGAAATAATAATAGTAATAGTGTGCATACATTTCAAATTCAGTTTGTCATATCAATAGTATTTATCAACATAGGAATTGCACTTCATTTCCATTAATAGGTTTATGGTACAATTATTATTGTTATATATGAATTATTTAAAATTGTGAACTTTTAAATTGTAACTTATTGCCTTTTATGTTATTGAGGTTTATTTATTTGAAGCAATCTATTTATTAACTTTGTTTTCTTAACACTCACAAAAAAATACATCTTTACTGATGACTATGGTCAAAGCCACGTCTTTGATCAATACTTTAAGAATCGATATAAATAATTGACGAGGCATATTTTGTTTTGAGTACTTTTTGAAAACCTTTTTAAGTGGAAATGTTTTATAACTGACAAAATTTTAATAATTTTACAAAAAACTTGTTTTGGGGTTGTTTGTTCTCCTCTCTGTTTATTTTCTTTTTTGTTTTTGCTACATTCAGAACCTAATTGCTGAGAAGAAAAAAAAAAGAAATTATGTATTTATTATTTATTTAATATGACAGAATTTGACTGATATGGCTGTATATGTATTTTGTTATTTATGTACGTGATGTGACGGTTGAGTCTGAGTAGTCTTAAAGATCCACTGCTAATATTTAAATAAAGAAAGAAAATCAATACAAACACTGTTTGATTACTTAGGCTTATACCTTAGACAAACCAGCAGCTGATTGTAAAGACAAAAACACAACAAAAGCAATCACTGTTCTGTTGCTATCTGGTCTCTGTGTGTTTGCTTTTGTCAGGTAAACCAAGAAAAGTTTGAAAATGTTACCTCTCCTAAGCGCTTTGTAGCGGCCAGTACTGGCTCACCCTAGACCTCTGTAATGTACCATAGATGCTTCAAATGATTTGGATTTCTTTGTTCTTATTTCTTCTTTTCATCAGCACAATGGTACACATATGGAGCTCTGTTCCAGCCGTGGTTTAAGCTGGACGTATGGGTCTAAAACACACAGCGACATATCCAAACCTTGAGGATTCTGTAGGATGGCCTAACTTCTTTCACATAAACATACACACCCTTGTAGCCTTACTCTAGATTTTAATTTTATGATGCACAAAGTGCCACTAAATTTCTGCAATGTAACAATGTCTGGTCCTGGGAAGAGACCATAGCATCAAGAGAGTGGTGATTGTTTCAGATGCCTTTATTTCTCTGCCAAGATGGCCATTATTACACTATATATACATTCTGTATAAATAGATTTTAAAGATACTATATATATGAATATAAACATACATATATTTTTCCAGTGTAATTGTTGCTCTTCTTCTCATGTATTACCTTATCAAAGGATGACGGGCTGTCTAGAAGAGATCTGAGGGGTGTTATCAATAGGAGGCAGTTACACCTTATTTAATGTCACTAAGACCTGCTGAACTGTGGCTTTAAACATAAATACCATTCATTCAAGCTGAAGGCAAAAGTGGGTGTTGACGATACAACATTTTGAAAGTGTTTTCATAGCTTTCTTCTTTTTTTCCCTTTCCTTTGTCTGTCCAGAAATGTCAAACATCTACTGTATGTTCTACTACTGAATCTGAGAAATGACTGTCAATTTGAAACTAGATGGTTTGTTCCTAAGTGTCATGTGAGTTCATGTATAGTTAAAAAAAGATGATGCCTCTGAATAATGTTCTGCACATAGTGTTTGGCAACATTGTGCAGCTATTGTATTGTTTCTGGTAAGGCCTGCTCACTATGAGCCCATTCTCTCTAATGTTGAAACGAGCAAGTAGACACATTAGTGTAACCTGCCTCTGAGTGATCTGTTGCAGCTACTGTGGTGTACAGTATGATACTATTGTGTAACTCTGATGTCAAAGGCATGTTGTAAATGTGCTTTATAGCCAATGTAGAATGAAACTCCTTTGTGCACTTTCTGAATAATCGTCTAAGATGCCAGCATTGAGTCTCAACTTGTAAAAACCCCAATAGATCACGAGCAATAGCAAGTTTCACCCCCCCACCCCCACTGAAGGGTGCATTACATCACGAAGCATTGACACACCTGTTTGTTGCTGTTCACGTACAATCAGATGCTGTCAAAGCTCTAAAATGTATCCAAAAGAAGCAGTATTTTCTTTTCCAAACAGAAACCAAAAGAGATTGACAGGAAGCAGAGTTTGGTTCTCAGGTGACCGGGAAGAGCTGCTAAAGCAGAACAGAGCAGTGCCACAGGTCAGCCAGTCAGCTGAGGCTAGAGGCGATAGCAGCGGCTGGATCAAGGCCTCGTGTGAAATGAGCTGAGTGTGTGGGAGTGGGAAATTGATTTGCCAGGCTACACAAGCTCCCCCTTGTTTTAGGAGGAGGCGTTTGTTGCATAAATATGTGTCCGTCACTCAAAAGAATGTCAATGCTTTTTATGACTTTTCAACCCTCCCGACCCCCCTTTCTTCATGTCTTGTGTAACCTTTCCTCAGGAAAGATGGTTTTAATGCATTTGGTTAACAAAGTAGCGTACTCTTCCTCTCTTGAAATGCACGAGAATTCTACCCAAGAGTGTTAAGACTGCAAATAATCTCCCAACTTATTTGATATGGCATGACCCCTTTTAAACTGCTTGATGAAATTGTCTACTGAAGTATGTAAATGAATAACACTGAGGCCATGAAAGCATAGTGTTTTCAAAAAATGTCAGCTGAGAAAGCTAAAGCAGCCTACGCTTGGTTTTGTGCCCACAAACTGTGTGTTTTCTAATTTCCATAAAAGTGACGGAGGTTTATTTTAAATAGCAAATGAAATTAAAAGACAAACTGGTTAGAGTGCAGTTTTCTAAAGCACCTGGAGTTCAAATGAATTTACCGTCATAACACTTTCAGGGAAACCAGCCCAGACCAAAATCCAGCTGTATTTAAGAGGGGGAGGCAAAGCTTTGCATCCTGGTTTCATGTTTTGACTCACCCGCTGCACAGATATGGACTCATAAAAAGAAATGTCTAGTTGAGTGACACTTTTCATCAAGCTGAGCAGAACCAAAAGCCCTCCTGCCCTCCCCCCTCCCTGCTGTAGCTACAGGCTGTGTGGTCTTATCATGTGTGCCTTTCTCACTCCACGCATTTCAAGATATTGTATGTTTACACTTGGCAAACCTGGTGCAAATACAGCTGAAAACATTTGGTCTGGATCTCTTAACTAGTACTTTTGGGGAACATGGGGCGAGGGTCGCAATGTTAAGGGAAATAAATGTGTCTTTTACATGCAAGTAGAGGCCATTTTTTTTTGACAGAGATACAAAACAAGAAGCTTTTTTGGGCTAAAGAAACTGTGATCTCATTCTGTTGATTCAGGTACCAAAACTGCATGAACAGTTTCTGTGAAGGAATCTTAAGATCATCATCATCCCTAGATAATGCGTCGGCGTGCAGGGCATTATTTTGAACAAGATGGAAGTCTCTGTACATATTTGTATTAAGAAGAACAGTGTTATTGTTGTTGTATTGCAGATGAGCTGAAAATGGTTTTAAAAAGTTTGTGACAAAGAAAAAAAAATCCACAGCCAAGGGTTGTCCTGCTAGCACATTTTTACAGAGATGAGCTATTTTTACTGCTGATTTTCTAGGCATTGATATTGATATCCTTTTAAAAAAGTACAAAACTTCCAAAATTACAAGCACTTCCACAACGATAGATTGTATGGTCATTTTTGTTACTTTTGTAGACATGGTCATTCCTTTGCTACTGCACCATTTTGTAAAGTGGGACAGGCCTTGGCTGTGTTTCCTCTGGGTCTCATGTTTTTGTTTTTGTTTTTTTCGTTTGGGAAGTAAAACACTGTAGATGGGCCGAATTTGTGACTGTGTGTTTGTGTAATTGTGTACATGTTCCCCTGTTGCTGTGTCAGTGTTAAAAACCAGAGAAGTGATGTCAGTTATTGTGGGGGTATGAACCATTTTAAATGTAATCTATGAAAAACACAAATAAAGAATCATAGATAAGTATGACTCTTCTAAAGGCAGTCATGTGTCTGATGCTCTTGTGTGTCTGTTTGTGACTTTTATAAAGTCAACCTGGCCCTCGTTGCTAAGTGACGATTTTTTTTTTTTTTACTGGTCTCCACTTTGGGACAGGTTTGAGGATTAAGATTTAAGATTAGTTAATGCATTAGGGCGGGCATTATGTCAATGGTCTTCACAAGTAGAGAAAGACAAGTATGTGTGTGTGTGCGTGTGATAGATACTGTGAATCATGCATTGCAGTGACATGTAAATAAATAAACTGCAGCACACTGTATGTACTCTCACATGACTCACACTGCCGTCTGCCCTGGTGAACAAAATGGGTACTTCAGTGTTCCATCAACAAGCAACATGCAGCTCCATGTAGTTCTTATGTTGAACAGCAGTGACATCTGGTGGACAGAGTCAAACATGTAGAACCACTGAAAATAATAAAGTAATTATCATTGATAATTGTTTTGATTTGGGACAATCCTCACATGATCTTACTCCCAGAACTCTGTGAACTTTTCAAGTCTGTAATTAATGCTGTCACAGCAGTGTGTGCATAGAATCCAAACGGTTAAGTTTTATTTAGTGAGAATGAATTACACCCTCTTTAAATTCTCTATGTGCAGCTCTCAGAGTTCCTGAACATAAACTGGACAGACCTTAGAGAGGGCCAACAGCCCAGACACATATTATAAAATCTGCTCAAATAAATATGATGTGTTGGTCTGAAGGGAGAGAGGGAGAGAGGGAGAGAGGGCAGAGCCACCGCGCTGCTGGGAGGCAGCAGCCTGTCTAATGAGGTCGTTTCCCACGTATCTTCTGTTGACTCATTTCAACCTGCACACAAACTGATCTTTTCTTTTCCACTCCATTCAAAGTGATGTACCACGCAGCATGAGAATGCAGCATAAAGAAAATAAATGACAAATCCTCCTCTTGTAATGGAACTAAGAAATCACTGTGTGTGAAAGGACTTGTTCTGTAAAACATTCCTAACAGAGGACTTCTGATAGGATATGGGACTTTTTAAATGGTTGTGGGTTCATTTGTGCAGTTGAGACATGTTTGCTGCTCCGACAGGCCCACACTGAACTAAAGGACATGGTGTCAACTCTTTTCTTCTGTCACCTTAGTCTCTGTGCCTTTTCAGGGTACTACTAGTCCTACAGCACATATAAAAAAATACTTGAAAAAAATGCAGATTGATCAGTAAACGTCTGCTATGTCTTCTAGTGATGATTTGTAAAACCGTTTTCATGAAGAAAAAAAAAAGCTCAAACCCACCCGGCTTTGGGGTTACTGCAGTTTTTACCTCAGTAAAATTCCAAGTCTTGGTATACTTCAAGTACCATCAGAATGTTCATTGTTCTTCTAAATACAATGGCCATAAAGGTTTTCTATTCTGTTCTATTCTATTTTTACAGATTGAAAACGGTTTTCATGAAATCCATTTAATCACAGTTTTTCAGCAGCCTGTCATATGTTTGAATGGAGCTTTCAGGGTTTTCTCGCTGTGAGTTGGCATTTTCAGCCCTACTAAATAAGTATTTGTTAGTAAATACTTAAATACTACTATGTACTAGTATGTAGCACTGTGTCTCTGTGAGGTTCCTCTTATTGAGCTATTTTAATAACATCCACTTTTTGATTGCCTCTCTTTTACCTTGACTGATTCTACTACTACGAGATTCTTCTACTACTACTACTATCAAAAATTCTACTGAATAAATATTTCGTTGTATGTAAATAAGAACTACTATGTCTTAGTCTGGCTGCTCTTCAGCTATTTTTAATGTCTTTAAAATAATATTTAATTTAATGTCAATGTTCAATTTCATCCTCTCTCAGAGTATCTCTACCAACTCGAATACTATTACTATTACTACTACTTCTCCAGGCCTTGCAGAAATAGTCTCTCCTTCACTGACGCACACATAGCATGTAGCCTATGAGCATCACGCACACTCAAAATTGATGGAAGCCTCTTGCGGTCTGGATTTGTACCGGGGTCACCCCTGCTTTAAATCTTTTAAATGACATAGATAACCTGAATGTATTATGAAAAAAAGAAAAACTGAAACCCAGAAATGTAAAACTCTGGAAGATGCTCTAATGTTGGTAATTAAAGACCCTGGCCCTGTATTTTGGGAAACCCCAGTTAAAAAGATTTGGACATTTCCCTGAAAGGTTCCCGTCTAACTGAGTCCTGTCTCATGTATGTTTATGTATCTGAAGCACAAGGCCACCAAGATTCACCAGGGATTCATCAGCGTTACCCGTGCTGATAGCTGGTTAACACCTCAGTTAACAGATCAACCAACAAGGCAAAGCTGACAGCTGCTCTGGTTCACTGTGTGTTGGGACCCCAGACCCATCTTATCCTGACTTTGGTTCTTTAATAGAAACATATCATTCCTATGCAATAATGTCTGTACAGGAATGGTTATGTTACCTTTACAAGTGACAAGCAAACCATGTATATTGTAAGGTGCAGAATGTAATGTGCAGTTTGTCTATGAAAACCTATTCTTCGAAGGACGCGGCTGCTGAATTGAAACACAGGTTTTAGTTTGTCACAATAATAATACTGACAATCTACCTATAACCTATTTTAAAGTCTCTACATTAGTCACATGTTAGTTTTCATACTGATTTTAACATTTTTTTAATAAGGCAATATATGGCCTTGCACCAGACTATATCTCAGAAATGCTTCTGGCTTATGAACCAGGTCGTGGTGGTTCTTCTCTTGTAGCTGCCACTCAAAGCACATGAAAAACATTGTTTCAGTCTTGAAATGGTGGATTGGTCTTTACATATATTTGAACTTCTTTTATTTCATTAATCAATTGCACAAGTATTCAGTTTGAATTGCATTTGAATTGTTTTAAAAGTGCTATATAAATAAAATTTGATTTAATTGATCTGTCCCAGTATGTGTGACAGTGGACCAGTATGAATTATACCAGGAGCAAGAAGCTGAAACAACTAAACAGAGTTCAGACATCATTAATCTTATTATTAAGACATGTGCTTTAATTTCCTACTGTGACATGTTATGTTGTGGCATAAAGTCAAAGAAAGATGAGGAGACTTTAGTTTGCAGTCGACGGGATCATTTACTGTCAGTTCAACATCATCTTCCAAACATGACACATGACATGATCGACACAATAGTGACTCTGCTGCAGTTTTATACCCATCAATACACATGTCAATACACACGTCACGTTCTTTTTGGTCTGCAATACACACTCATGGTTTACATATCACTCTGGCTCCATGACTGGTCTGCATATCTTCCACAGAAGGTTACAACAACATATCTTATTATGTCTTCATTTGTGTGGTTAGAACAACATGTTATTGAAGGATTGAGAGTTCAAACAAGAACTTCTTGAACCACTGTGTTAATACATCCCATAATTAAACACATTTGTAGGTTATAAATTTTCATTTATTATTGTATAATTTATTTAATTTGAAATCTATTAAACTGGATTTTCCCTAATTTTCCTCATTTTTTGTGTGACTGATATTTGTAAATAATGTTGAATAACATGGCAGCAAACCACAGACTCGGTGGTAAAATCATCTCTGCCCTGTTGGCTCATTATTTCAGGAACTCTTTAACAATAAAGTGACAGTAAGTCTGTCTGGGATCAGGCTAGTTTCTCGTTTATTTGATAAGCTTGCTTTATGAAACAGGCCTCGGTGTCTGTTGGCCGGAGTTACGTAAAAAATAACTTATAAAGACACACAAACACCTGGAGCGCATTAAACATTCTGACATGAATAAAGTTAGTCCGTCTTTAATGGTGTTACATATAGTGTTACAAATATACGCTCCCATTGTTTTTAATAACAACATGCGGTCTGATCCCGTCCCAGAGTGTAGAATGTAGGTCACGTTGCTTTGCATATATTACGTCTGACGTCAGAGCGTCAGCTGGCCGAATGTTTACATCCAGCAGTGGTGTGTTTCTGACTGGATCTTCCAACAACAAAAGGCTGAACAGCAGGAAGACGCTAAGGTAGAGAACCCCAGTCGGCATTTTCATAACATATAACATCGTCTTCATCTGGCGTCGACATGAAGGCGTTGGGAACCAGTGGTTTGACTGGAAACCAGTAGCATAGCTCTTATCATTGCGTCTCGATCTTCCTTCTCTACCAGCGAGGACTTAATGCGTTTTTTATGTGTGTTTGCGTTGACCTCACCACCGCATGACAGTCTGTAATAGCTGTAATATTTAGTTGGGTTGATTAAGCTACGTGATGGTTAGCTTGGAGGGTTCCAGTTTTAGTACACTACCATTCAAGCTAACAAAGTGGATCACCTGAATGGCGCAAATAGCAGCCGCAAAAGCGTGCAGTAGCCTCTGCGGTGAAATAAAAGCTGCTGTTAGAGGTCGTGTCTTTTGACGCTAATTAAACCTATGTACGAATGGAAGCGATGGTCAGATGAGTTGAATCGGTGAATGCGTGTGAGGATTAAATGAGGATTTTACAGGAAGTGTGCACCACAGATCAGTGGTGTGCGTCCTACGAGCCTACTAAACCTCGGTTTGTTTCAATGTGAGTTACAGCCCCCCCACCCGTTCATGTGCACTAACATCCTACTGAGGCCGTTTATTATAGCAGTACGTTCATGTGCTGTCCGAACAATCGGAAAAACCAGCCCCAAATGGACAAAATTCGCGTGAACGCCGCCTCAAGCATAAACAAGAACTTTTTGATGCACTTCTTGATGACTTTGACGTCATAGATGCAGAAATATGGCGGAAGAAAGTAAGTGTTTGGTTGATTGTCAGAAACGTTTTATTAAGTCATGTATTTATGTCACTGAGTCAGACGAGTTAGAGGTTCACAGTCAGGTCTTAAAGTTTGATTTAAAGCGTCAAACTTCATACATGCTCCGAACAATAAAATACAACACACCTTCATTATAGCGTACATGTTTTCCTAACACTGCAACTTCAAAGTTCTTGAACACAAAAAGTAATAACGACGGCCTCCTAACTTAGGACTGTCCGAGGTGCACGTGAATGCACTCTGCTATTCACAGAGGCAGCAGCTCGTTCTGGATTCTCTTCCCTGGAAAGAGGTCTACATTCTGATGCAACAAATGCTGTTTGTTCCTTTAGTGATTCAGCTCATGACAACATCCTCTTTAGCTCAGGTGGCGTCAAAAGCAGGAGGTCCAGTGACGTTAAAACGGTCCTTTTGTTGTTTGATGACTACAGCCAGCATTTGGTGGCCAGTTCTCTGTGATCTCTTTAGCATTAAAAGTAACACCAGAGGTCAATGCTGCATTCACACCTACAGCTGTGTTCTGCTGACCAGGCAAATCATAAAAATGCATTTAGTCAATTCAGTCAAAAATGTGTTGGTCAACTGTGATTCATCAAACGTCACAATTGATCAAAAAATAAATAAT
Organism: Chaunax sp. Z400; assembly: GCA_037577475.1. Lineage (NCBI taxonomy): Eukaryota > Metazoa > Chordata > Actinopteri > Lophiiformes > Chaunacidae > Chaunax > Chaunax sp. Z400. The sequence continues at coordinate 28,334,220 of CM075195.1, forward strand.
AAAGAACACCATGCTGTGTTTACTTCCCACTTCTCTGACTAACGTAGAGTTCAGTTGTGGAGGTTTGCCTGTAGTTTGCCTCTCCTGACTGTGCGCCCCTGAACGTGCAGGAATGCTTGCTGTACACATGTTCTTCTGAAGATCACATAGTGGTTGTCATGTTGTCATGTGGGACAGTGAGCCTGTTTCTCCTCGCCTTCAGTCAAGATGGGTGGAGCTGTGAGTGCAGGAGAGGACAATGACGATTTGATTGACAACCTGAAGGAGGCTTACTACATCCGCTCAGACCTGGTGGAGCGGGCTTTTCGAGCTATTGACCGAGCAGACTATTATCTGGAAGAATACCGGGACAACGCTTACAAGGTGAGCCAAGTGAAAGTCACTGAAATCACCAGACAGCATGCATGTTGACATTGCATCGTGTTCTGGTGTGTGAAAATTAGTCCCTCCATATTTATCATTTGGAGGTTAAATCGTTGGACAGTCTGATGGATGGGTGAGTAAAGCTTGTGTATGCACTATTGTTGTTGTTAGGACTTGGCATGGCGGCATGGAAACATCCATCTGTCTGCTCCGTGTATCTACTCTGAGGTGATGGAGGCTTTGGATCTCCACCCTGGGCTCTCCTTCCTCAACCTCGGCAGTGGGACTGGCTACCTCAGCACCATGGTCGGCCTCATATTGGGTATGTGGTCCACTGCAACAATTAAGCATGCAGTATCTAGACTGTTGCACTGCATCTCAGTAAGCCTGTCTGGACCTGGTATAAACATCCGTCCTGTGTGATCCAATCATAAGTGGACAGCTGGGATAGGCTCAAGCCCCCCCACAAATTGCACTGATTTGTCTAACATAAGAAGTTTCATGAAAATCAAGTTTTAGCGTAATGAATAAAAAAAAGCTGAAAAACTTGCAATGTTAAAGGAAATAAAGAAAATTCATGGATCCCTTTGTCTGGATCCACTTCAAAATTTAATGGATTCATCCCTGCAACATGTCCAACCCTCCCACCTAATATCATGAAAATCTATCAAATAGTTTTTGTGTAATCCTGCTAACAGACAGACAAACAAACAAACAATCAAACAAACAGGTGAAGGCTGAGGTACTTATATGGGATTCTTGTACATTTGGCAGATTTCCTACATTAAGTTATTTCTTTGTTTGTGTTTAAACATCGTGTGTGTTTGTCCCAGTGATGTGTGTGTTTATTTGCACATAGAGCACATGGAGGTGCGACCTGATCACAGTGGTCACTGGAAAGGTGTGAACAGCTGGACTTAACAGCTGTTTGTTTGTTGTGGGATCACACAGGACAGATGGTGATACCAGGTTCAAACAGGCAGGACTTCACATTTATGGAGAGACTGAAAGCATAATCACACACAACATAATCTGGGTTTACTATTAAACTGTTCCAGGACCATTTGGAGTGAACCATGGAATAGAGTTACATGCCGACGTGATTGAGTATGCCTACCAGAAGCTCGACTCCTTCATCAAAACCAGTGACAGCTTTGACAAGTAGGTGTCCAGCTGTTTCTGTGGCATCTCACTGTTTTATTATTCTCGTGTAATTTCTCTTTTGCCCCGTGTCTCTCTTCAGATTTGAGTTCTGTGAGCCATCCTTTGTCGTGGGGAACTGCCTGGAGATTCCTCCGGAGAGCCGTCAGTATGACAGAGTGTACTGCGGGGCTGGGGTGCAGAAGGAGCATGAGGATTACATGAAGAACTTGCTGAAGGTGGGGGGGATCCTCGTAATGCCTCTGGAGGAAAAGGTTGGTGTTTAACAAGAGAAACTCGCCATAGTTCAAATGTGCATACTCATTATGCATTTATAAAAATTTACTAAAGGCTTTATTACACACTGTGATGGTTTATTCATGTATTTGTCAACACATCTAGCCTCTCCCTTAGACACCCATAAGTGAAGGCTGATTTCTAAACATATGATAGTGTAAAATATGTCTTCATAGACAGGGGTGCACATATTTTTGGTCTGGTTCTTAAAGGAGCACCTGAAGATGTTTCTTGGCGCTCACCTTTTACGCTGCATGAAGCAGACATGTTTTAGGTCTCTGTCATCACTTCTAACCACTTGAATTCGAATAGCAGCTAATAGCCTCCATATCTTCAACAGTCTCTAGCCTTCATACAGACCATCTAATACTGTGAAACCTGCCTAGTTTTACAAAGGCAAAGCTATTCTCACCACATATCTTCTTTAATTGTCCTGTTCTTTTTGCCCCCTTTCTGTAAATAAAAGCTTAATAACTTTACAAAGGAGCCAGTAAATGTCTGGCAGTACAGGACCATGTGATCAGCTGACTTGAACGCAGTTGTCAAGTTCGTGGGCGGTAAACAGAATATGCACAAGAGAATCCCTGATCGCCACCATCACACAACATTTGGGAACGACCCCGCTGTGAACTCAACATTGACTACACTTCCGTCTATGTGGTGGGACACAGTGGTGTACACAGTGGTGGTACACCCCATTTACACCTGGTGTGACCACCCAGATATGTTATTTACCTTATTAACAGTCTGATCTTGCATTAGGGTTTACACACAGTATTGTTATTACATTCTAGTTCATCCTCATGTAGATCAGATCTTCATCTTCCAGAATAAAACCTGTGCCTGAATAATTTTAGGAGGCTTGAATCCATCGTTGGCTCCCTTTAAAAAAACAACAACACAGTTTTGTGAGTTGTTGACTCAGAGGAACCTTAATAAACTCTGTCAAACGCTGTCTATGACAAATTCTTAATTGTTTTTCCCCTCTTGTAAAATCTAGCAGACGTGGTCGGTAGGTAGAGGTAGAGCTGTTGTCTACTTATCAGAAGGTCGATGGCTCACTGCCCAGCACCTACAGTCTAAATGTCGAAGTGTCCTTGGGCAAGATACTGATCCCCAGTTTGCTCCCATTGGCCGTTCCATTGGTGTGTGAGTGTTTAGTTGAATGGTAACCACTCAGGATTAGCAGGTGGAACCTTGCTTGGTAGCCTCTGCCACCACTGTATGAATGTGTGAATGCTGGTTTCTGTTGTAAGGAGCTTTGAGTGGTCAGCGCTACACCAGTACAGTCCATTTAACATTGAAAACATGAAGTTCTTCCTTTCTGTGAATAAAGATGTGCTAGTTTGTGGCAGCGTGCTGCAGAGCTGGAGTGTGACTGTCTGACACAGGGCCCTATTTTAATGAACTATGGTGCATGTTGTAAAGTTGGACAGCACATTACTGCAGTGGGTAGCACTGTCGCCTCACAGCAAGAAGGTCCTGGGTTCAAATCCAGACCTGTTCTGTGTTGAGTTTGCATGATCTCCAACAGTCCAAAAACATGCTATATACGTGAACTGGTGACTCTAAACTGTCCATAGGTGTGAATGCGAGTGTGAGTGGTTGTGTGTCACAGCCCTGTGATGATCTATCAAGGGTGTACCCCGCTTCTTGCTCTGTGTCATCTGTGATAGGCTCCAGCAGCTATAGAAAAAGGACAGATGTTTTTGAGTCCATGGGTGCAAGTTCATTTAGGGTGTGTCCAACTCTCTTTTGATCGTTAAATGGTGTTTAATCTGGACGCAAAGTAAAGAGCAAGAAATGAATGTGTAATGTCAGTCAGCCTATGTAGGCACATGTTATATCTGAATAATGCTCCCTTTAAACAGCACTAATAATACTACACCACTGACTTTACACCAAGTTTTTTCTAGTCAAGGATTCTTTCTGCTGCCTCAACATAACAAAGTGCCAACTGACCACACCTCACTTTAAGACCAACATGCCTATGAGAGACCAGATGTGTCCGTCAGAGACTAGCATTAGCACTAACATTTGTGCTGCAAGCACTGTTAACATCGTTTCACTAGACAGAGGATGAAGCCCACCATTATTTCCTTACTGTATATCATTCACTTCCCGCCTGTATTGCTTTTATTTTCCATGCAGTTCTGTTGAACAGCATCTGTTGGTGCTCTCATGGTACATAATTGTAAATATAAATATAATTTATCTTTCAGCCGTCTTCCTTGCTCATTATCTAAATTTAACTCAATTTTATGTTAGCTGAGAATGATATGAGCTAAGATCCAAATACAGTGTTTTTGTATCAGACTAATTTGTCTGGATACAGATCACATTTAATACTGGGTGTATGTGGGGTCTTATTATATTATTATAGTGTGTTAAAACCCAGTGATTAAACGTTTTAAATAGGCCTATCCATAAATATTATATAGATATAGATATCAACAGCATGCATGCGTGGGGGGGGGCAAAGTGCTCCAAATTACCAATGCAAATCCTTTTATATTGCTGTCATCTTCTTCTTCTATATTAATGCATATGTAAAATGTTCCCTCACACTTTCAGTGTTTCTGAAACATTTTTTAGATTTAGATTTGCACCATCAAACGTACTTTTCTTGGTGATGTTCACTAGAAACCACTTTCATGAATTACTATGAAAACACAACTTGTGATTTCATCCTGCTGTATTTTCTGCAGTTGACCAAGATCACCCGAACAGGGCCCAACAGCTGGGAGACCAAAAAGATCATCTCTGTGTCCTTCGCTCCTCTGATGCTGCCTAAACACAGCACCAATGGCAAACCCAAAACTGTCCCACTACGTGAGTCTCATTTTTCATTTCTACACTCAACAAAAATATAAATGCAACACTTTTGTTTTCGCTCCCATTCCTCATGACTTTAAGTACAAGATCTAAAGGCCGTTTACACGAAGACCGTTTCACCCAAAAAAAACCTTTTGTTGTGTTTTGGCTGTCCGTTTGTACGAGAACGGTGTTTTTGGGTCCAGAGTGGAAACATTTAGAAACGCCACCTCATGTGGCGAAAAATGATGACGACCCAGCCCCGCTTCATGCATGCCTATTACGGTTCCTGCCAGCCTTTTCGCATACACACACAACAGACAGCCTACTATGGCCACAACAACAAAAATACAACATCAGACTGTCTGGTTTTGTTTGTGCTGCAGACTCTGTTGAGTTTATTTACGCTCCTCCAGTGTAAATTTGCTGAACCACCACTGTGATCTTATTCTGTGGTATTTTGAAAAGTTACACCACCAACTACTGCCTTGGCCTACAGACTACAGCGTTTTCAGTCATGTTTGTGGATTCGTGTGTACGAGGGTCGTTTCAGAAACGATGCCGAGTGAACGCAGGTTTTAAAAACGCAAAGAAAAAACTTCTCCGTTTTCAGCTAAAACGTTGCCGTTTAAACAGGGCCTAAGACTTTTTGGGGTCGTCAGTATCTACTTTGACCATCTCATGCAGTGACTTTCCACTGCGTAGTACCAGCTCTACTCGACTCGACTCGGCTTGGTTTTCTGCCAGTCGTTTTCCATTGCCGATGGTTCCTCCTCAGGGTAGATTTGGGCAGCACAGAACTGCCTCTCATCCACCTCCTGTGATCCTCTCATCAGCTGTTTAAGACAGGAACGTCTGCATCTCCTCAACATAGCGGCTGCAATAAATACAAGTTGCGGTCGCTAAAGTAGCTTCGTTGTTTGAGTGTGGCGGCCATTGATTGGTGCTGTGCATGTACTCTGTGTGTGACCTTTTAGTACCTGCTCGGCTTGCTTGGAACCACAGCAGAACAGGTACTAAAAAAGTAGCACCAGCCGAAGCCGAGTGGAGCTGGTGCTATGCAGTGGAAAAGGGGCCAGTTGAGCAGGTTGTTGATTGTGGCCTATTGAATGTTGGTCCACTCCTCTTTGATGGCTGTGTTCAGGTGTTGGATATTGGCAGGAACTGGAACACGTTGTCATACACGTCAATCCAGAGCATCCCCCCCTTTTTTTTGCAAGATGGCCCCACGTGAGTGGCTGCCTGCTGCTGCAGCTCCGATCACTTTTCGTTGTTTTGGTGTCTTTTATGTACTTTTGCACGTTTTTGCTTTACTTTTTTCTACACCATCTCCATGACTGTCCATTGCACTATGGATGTGCAAGTAGGGAGACTGATGGCTCAGCTCTTGCCATCCTTTTTTGGACTCTTCTACCACTACATCAGGAGAGCCTTCAGCCATGGCTCAGCTGTCCTATACCCGGGAACAGCTGTTAGCTCTGAGGAACGCTTCGATATCTGTACAGAGTGACCGGACATCCCCGCGGAGCTGAAGAGGAGGAAGAGGGGCTGCAGAGCCGGAGTCCAGCGTCGGATGAGGAAGAGACGGTATAAACCCTGCATGCTGTCTCTTATCATGGGGAATGTTCGATCTCTCCCCAATAAGATGGAGGAGCTAACGGCGCTGACCCGGCTGCAGGCGGAGTATCGGGAGTACAGCATAATGTGCTTCATGGAGACGTGGCTGAATGAGCTCACCCCCGACTCATTCATTTCATTGGATGGATTTCATCTCGTCAGAGTGGACCGGAGAGCGAGGGAGAGAGTGAAGAGGAAAGGAGGTGGTATAGTGTTGTTTATTAACAGTAGATGGTGCAACCCTGGACACATCACTGTGAAGGAACAGCTCTGTACGAGGGATGTTGAACTGCTCCATATTACCTACAGAGAGTTCACACACCTGATCACGCATGGCGTTTATGTCCCGCCCTGTGCCGACGCTCCAGCTGCCTGTGAGCTCATTCACACCGTGGTGTCAGAGCTGCAGGCTGCTCACCCACAGGCCTTTTTTTATCATCTCTGAGGACTTTAATCATGCCTCCCTGTCCTCCACTCTCCCCACATTTACACAGTAAGCATACACATGGGAACATAAAACACTGGACCTACTGTATGCCAACACCAAGGAGGCATACAGCTCATCCCCTCTTCCCCCGCTTGGTCGTTAAGATCACAACCTGGTTCACCTCCTCCCTGTCTATAAGCCCATGGTGAAGAAACACCCACCAATGAAGAAAACCATCAGGATATGGACAGAGGAGGAGAAGGAGAAACTAAGGGACTGTTTTACATCCACAGACTGGGATGTGCTCTGTTGCACCACATGGGGAGGACATTGATGGTCTGACTCACTGCATCACTGACTATATAAACTTCTGTGTGGAAAACACTGTACCAGCCAGAACTGTACAGTGTTTTCCCAACAATAAACCATGGGTCACCCCGGATATAAAGGCCCTTCTGAACGAGAAGAAAAGGGCTTTCAGATCTGGGGACAAGATGATGCAGAAGAAGATCCAAAAAGACCTTATAAAGAAGATCAGAGAGGGGAGGGATGCATACAGGAGGAAGATGGAGGAGCGACAGCAGAACAATGCAAGAGAGGTCTGGAGAGGACTGAAAGCGATCTCAGGACATAACAGGAGCAGCAGGAGGTCCAGAATCTGGTGATCAAGGTTGGTAAAGGTAAATCAATTCTTTAATCTCCCTCCCCCACTCACCAGAGTATGGACCAGTCATGTCCCAGTGTGTCCCAGCCAAGCCCTCTCTGGCTACCTAACACCTCAGCTGCAGCCTTACCACCCCCCTCCTCCCACCTCTCCACTGCCTCCATCCCCAACCTCCCTTCCCCCTGCAACCACCAACTGGAGCCACCCCCCACTGCCAACCCCACTCTCTCCGTAACAGTAGATCTGGTGAGGAGGGAATTCAGGAGGATTAGACCAAGGAAGGCTGCAGGTCCAGACAGCATCACCACCAGACTGCTCATGGACTGTGCAGACCAGCTATGTAAGGGAGCTGTGCATCTGTACAACCTCAGCCTCAGTCTGGAGAAGGTCCCGGTACTGTGGAAGACTTCCTGTGTGGTACCTGTACCAAAAACTGCGTTCCCCAGGGAGCCCAACCACTTCAGACCTGTGGTCTTGACCTCCCACCTGATGAAGACCATGGAGAGAGTTCTTCTTCTTGACCCGTCCCCTGGTGAGCTCCCAGCAGGATCCTCTTCAGTTTGCTTAGGCATCGGAGTGGATGACACGGTTATATACCTGCTGCACAGATCCCTCCTAGAAGCACTGTGAGGGTCATGTTTTTTGACTTCTCCAGTGCTTTCAACACCATCCAGCCTTCACTGCTGAGAGGGAAGCTGGAAGGGGCAGGAGTTGACCACAACCTGACTGCATGGACCATCAACCACCTCACTGACAGACCACAGTACGTGAGGCTGAAGGACTGAGTGTCTGATGTGGTGGCCTGCAGCACAGGAGCTCCACAGGGAACAGTGCTCTCCCCTTTTCTATTCACACTATGCATATCAGACTTCAAACACAACACAGGTCACTGCCATCTCCAGAAGTTCTCCGATGAGTCAGCCATTGTTGGATACATATCAGAGGGGAACGATCTGGAGGACAGGAACACCATCTCGGACTTTGTGGACTGGTGTGGGATCAATCACCTCAGGATAAACACCACCAAAACGAAGGAGCTGGTGATTGATCTCTGCAGGAGGACCTCCCTTTTTACACCGGTGAACATCCAGGGTTTGGACATTGAACAGGTGAACTCATACAAATACCTGGGTGTTCACCTCAACAATAAACTGGACTGGTGTGACAACACAGATGTCCTGTACAAGAAGGGCCAAGGTTGTCTCCATATGCTCAGGAGACCGAGGTCCTTCGGAGTGTGCAGGACTCTGTTAAAAACATTCTACGACACTGTGGTAGCATCATGGATCGTCTGCGCTGTGGTCTGCTGGGGTGGAGGAAGCACAGAGAGGGACAGGAAAAGACTCAACAGGCTGGTCAGGAGGGCCAGCTCTGTCATGGACCGTCCCCTGGAGGAGGTGGAGGAGGTGGGTGAGAGGAGGATGTTAACCAAGCTGACATCCATCCTGGACAACACCTCTAACCCCCTACATGAGACTGTGGGAGCTTTGAGCAGCTCCTTCAGCAGCAGACTGCTCCACCCACAGAGTAAGACAGAACTACAGCAGCTCCTTCAGCAGCAGACTGCTCCACCCACAGAGTGAGACAGAGCTACAGCAGCTCCTTCAGCAGCAGACTGCTCCACCCAAGAGTAAGACAGAGCTACAGCAGCTCCTTCAGCAGCAGACTGCTCCACCCACAGAGTAAGACAGAACTACAGCAGCTCCTTCAGCAGCAGACTGCTCCACCCACAGAGTGAGACAGAGCTACAGCAGCTCCTTCAGCAGCAGACTGCTCCACCCACAGAGTAAGACAGAACTACAGCAGCTCCTTCAGCAGCAGACTGCTCCACCCACAGAGTAAGACAGAGCTACAGCAGCTCCTTCAGCAGCAGACTGCTCCACCCACAGAGTAAGACAGAACTACAGCAGCTCCTTTGTCCCGACTGCAGTCAGACTCTACAACAAATCAATCTGAACTGTGTTGTGTCAGAAAACCATAGAACTCTTCATTCATTCATTCATCCATCCATCCATCCACTTATTTACACACCATGTGTGTCTCCACTCATTGCACACTTTAATCTATATTTATTTCATTTATTTTTTCTGGAGATTGGACTCTTTCTTCATATTTATATGTATTACATATCTATATTTAAATGTCAAACTGTTCTTTATTTTTCAATTCTGTTTTTGTTCTGTTGGAGCTGCTGTAACAACCAAATTTCCCCTGTGGGCATTAATAAAGTCTCTATCTATGCTTAATGGGTGACATGACTGGTGAGAATGCAGGCCATGCAAGAACTGGAATGTTTTCAGTTTCCAGAAACTGTGCACAGATCCTTACAACATGTGGCTGTGTATCATCATGCTGCCTTAGGATCTCATCACGTATGTCTGCATATTCAAACATTTGTAGCCTTTGCCCATATACCATAACCCCACCACCACCATGCACTCAATGTTGACATCAGCAAAACACCAACCCACAAGATATGCTGTCTGCCTTCTGCCTGGTGCAGTGGAAACCAGGAGTCATACCTGACAGAACACTTGGAGGTATTTGCCCGCTGAAGTTGTTAATGAGAATGAACTGCAGCCATGTCAAGACCCCGGTGAGGACGACCTGCACACAGATGAGCTTCGCTGAGACAGTTTTGGAAATTCTTTGGTTGACAAACCAACTCTGACATCAAGCCTCGGCTGCTGGTCTCAGATGATCATATTGGAGAAGAAACCAGACATGCAGGTCCTGAACTGGCGTTGTGTCACTACCATAAGATGACTTATGATAGTGACATGAACGTTCAGTTCACAAGCAACAGCTATGGTGGACATTTCTGTAGCCAGCATGCCAACTGCACACCTCAAATCTTGTGACAGCTGTGGAACCTGGACATTTTATAGTGGCCGATTATTGTGACCATTCCAAGGCACACAAGATGATATGCCACACCTGTCAGGAGGTTGGATTACTTTAGCAAAGGAGAAGCACTCAACACAGATTTTAACAAACTGGTGCTTAAACTCTGAGAGGAAGGGGGGGCTCTATTTTCTGCCTGGTTCAAAGTGGTGCATAATCAGCCCAATAGTCATTGCTAGTGTCCAACAATCAGAGGGTAACTTTTTTCATGTCAATCATCACAATGTGTAAGAAGCAAATATACAATTGCCCATCTTTGCGCCCATGTGCATGTTGGTCTTGAAGTGTGGTAGGGCGTCATCCACATGTTCGTACACCTGCCACGTACCTGAATGAATTATGTTCTTAGATTTAAAGACAAGCACATGAACAGCTCACTGTCAGGACTTTTCAGGAAAACAGCTGCTTTACTCCAAACTATTTCACTGTAAGAACCTGAACTGTGTGTGGGACCTTTTGGATGTTTGGAACAGAAAATGTATTAATATCAGATCCTGTCTGTGTGTCGGGAGATTTAAATAGTGGATGAAGTTAAGATGCTGTGTCTCGTGCATTAATGGCACAGACTGCGGAAATGTTTCTACTGCGGGGGATCTCTGCAGGTAATTATAGCATCTCCTGCCCACATCCCATCAGCTGTTCATCAGAATGATCATTTTGATGACCTGACCTGTCACATTGACATGTATCTGTAGACTTGTTGCACGCACAGCCATGTACAGCAGCCGTCCTCCTCCTCAGGTAAATATTGGTGGAGTTGCTCATATGCTGTCAAATGTAGTTGGAGATTGGGAGACAAAAGTGGAAGAGGAAAGGACCACAAACCAATCAGATGATACTAAATAATTAAGGGACTAAATACAGCCCCTTGTGTCTTACTTTAAGCCAGATTGTTTCCTGTTTAACTAGCAAAAACGGAGTTGGACACGCCCTGAATGCACCATGGACTTTAGATTCTTTAACTAAGTTCAAGATCTTTTGTGTGCATAGAAAAGCTTGTAAGCCTTCTTTACCTTGTGAAAATGAGAGCGAAAACAAGTGTTTTTCTGTAATGATATGATGCGTCAGATTCTTTCACTTGTCATACTTTAGTTTTTTTTTCGTCCTTGTTCTTCTTACTGTTTTTTTCCTGCCGTTTTCCCCTGATTCTTACTTTTGCAGCCAAGTATGAGGTGCAGACGTTACAGGAGCTAGCTCGTATCTGCATCCGCCACACCCTCAGAGTGACAACAGATGGAGGAGACAGCCAATCACGCGGCCGAGGCTCCTCATTCAGCGTGGGCAGGGGTCTGGCTGTGGCCGGCCTCCATAAGTACGGCCCTCGCTTCAAACGCAGACGTGTCCACCGGCGCCACTGCAACGCCCTCGTCCTGGCCACCCGTCAGGTGGTGGTCAGCAGCAGCATCGGCCACGCTCCTCTGGACAGCAACAACAATCAGGGTGGAAGAGCAGAGGATGAGGAGGCAGGAGAGAGGGAGGAGAGACGGCAGATGAAAGGGAGCAGGAGGATGGGGAGAGGAGTGGGAGGGGTGCTGGAAGAGGATGAAATGGTGGAGGAAGAGGATGAAGAGGAGGAGCAGGAAGAGGAGGAGGAGGAGGAGAAGGAGACTGGGGAACTGCTCCGACCACAGCCAGCCATGAATGTCCTCAGAGAGAGGATACTTTGCCTGCCACTCCCTGAGCCTCTGAAGATGTACCTGCTGTACTACAGAGAGAAATGAGCAGCTGGAGCCACAACCAGGTCCTGAGTTAGAGCCCAGAGCCCCAACACCACCTACACAAGGCAGGGCAACATGCCACCTACCTTACTGACCCCCAAGACGTGGCTCTCTCTCTCTGTCTCTCTCATCCTCTCCATTATTTCTCGTCTCCATTCCCTCTTCTTGTCCTGTCACTGTTCTGTACTTGATTCATTTGCTCATTGTGTTAAGAGCCAGTTTAATTTGTCCTGTGGAGGAGGAGGAAGAGGAGGCTTACGCTACTAAAACAAGTCACACCAATGACAGACAACCCAACAGTCACTGATACGAACAGAGAAATAGATATTCGTACATAAGACATATGTAGTTAATCGGTTTGTTCTGCCACTCTATATAAGAAACATGCTCGTCCAGCATTACCCAGCAGTGGCTTCAAGCCACACACATTAAACACACAGGAATAAACTAGCAGCGGTGAAGACCGACTCTTGTGTCTTGTGATGGACTTACAGCTGATGGTCAGCTGAAAGAGGAAATAAGTCTCTGTACCAGCAGGGGGGGGTAGTGAAAGGTAGACCAGAAGACCTAGGAGAGTGGATATATACAAACTGTTGTTATGATAGAGCAGCGTTTCTGTTTCACACAACTCTTCAGTCAACACCCAAACAGTTTCAGTTTGTCTTTAAGTATTAATGCATTGAATGATCGATTGAATGATCATGCCCTTGTGACTAGTCCTTGGCTCTCGATCCTCTTCCGTTTCTCTTCCCATGCACTGGTTCACTTTAGCTGAACAATCAATCAGAGTGATTTCTCTCACCAATATTCAACAGACACATTCGGACGCAAAGCCCCTGACAAAGGCCAGCTAGTGCCAAGAGTGTGGGACACACCAAAAACTAGGGCCGCAGACGCTAACGGTCCGTCGCTGGGCTCTAACAGCCCACAGTTGTCTGAGTATCCACAGATTGTAAAGGGCAACTTAGTGGTGCTCACAGATGGCCTTCAGTCTAGTGAGAGAGCGGCTCACCCAGAGACCAGTCTGTCTGTCCACCAGTCACAGTTGTGGCCATCGTTGGAGATTGTATTGATTGTACAAGCTGTGAGAAAGGTAGCATACTATCCTCTAATGGGATGGTGTAGTATTATAAAGGAAGAGCTGGCCCAAAGCCCCACCTTGTCAGTGGACATTCAGTGACATCAGAGTTACTTGTAGCATATATTTAATGATATTCTTGCCATTGATTAGTGTGTGATTACACCCACTGATAAAACGGCCCTCAGTCCATTAGATAGTTTATCTTAAACTAACATCTTTTTCCTGGTTGATTGTCATTTCAAGCGTTTTAGGAGAATAGTGGATTTATTAGGTTGATTTTCATCTTTTCTATGCATTTCATTGTTTTCTTTGTCTCCAGCCTTGGTTGCATGGAGCTGAAACAGACCTAAATTACTCCATGTGTATCTGTTTTTATCTACATCCCATCATGTCCTCATAACTAAACAGAACGAATATAAAAGATCATTACTATACTTACTAATATTCCATTCCATTTACATAAACCAGCATGATAGAAACACAATGTTTTTGATTATTGACAGTGACCTTCTCTCACTGCACAGTTTTTTTTGTTCTTGTAATATATTGATTTTTGAACTTTGAGACTTGAAGTGCTGTGTACATATACAACTGTATGTTTTTTTGTGAATCATAAAACATTTGAAGATGCTTCAATAAGTAGAACAAGTATCTTTTATCACATCTTCAGTTGTCGTTTCCAGTTAGATGGGGCATTATAGCTTTGTACTTTTTTGCTTTTCTACCAACATCTCTGCTCCCTGTCTGTGCCAAAGTGTGGTATGGACTAAATTATTGAAAGGAAACAGCAAGTCAAAATTGGACTATTTGTTAATTTTTCATTTAAAAATCTTCTGTTACCCCTGAAATGACAATTGTGGTTGTTTTATCATATAAGCTTTAGATCTTTTTTCATTTGAATTATATTTGAAGAATGTCTGTGATGAATAGCAAAGCGATCTTTACATAAGATTATGCAGACGCAACCTGCATGAGTAATTAGTTATTAATGACATGGATTATGGACTTGATCATATTAATAGGTGGGATCTGAATATGTGCTGCTTATATTGGTAATTTATCCACCACTGAATGGGAGGATTGTGTTTATAATGCAGCTCTGCTAAATGCTCAGTGTAACCTTATGCTTCAGTGTTGGGCCATTCAACCATGTCTTCTGCTGCCGGATGTGTGTTTGTGTACTCTATGTACATTCATGTTTGGTTGTTGTGCAGTTGTGATTCCCTGCTGAACATATATGATCATGATGGCTTTTTTTTCTTTTCTTTTTTTGCATCACGACATTTTGGTGGGAACGACTTGCTTGTTGTTTTTAAGATTGCCCTGTGCTATTGACTGCTGTTAATAAAGTCCATTATACAACAGAATCCAGTTGCAAATGAAATAATTTGATTAATTTAACATTAGTGCTGAGTGATGGAGGAAGATTTCAGAACTAAAACTACTAATAAAACACTGAAAATACATTCCAAACCTTACCTGAATGAAAGCATGTATACCAGGAAAGCATGAAGAGTAAAAGTACTCAGTCCCTTTACTGCTACATTCCTTGGTTTGTAACCAGGCCTACTTTATTGTGTGTGTGGATAGTTTAAACTACAACAACGCATCATTTTCTGTAAGATCAATGTGTGCTTGTAACGTCGCTGTATGACAATATATTTTGCAACTATTACAAGAGGGTTTTTAAATAGTTTATCTGGAGAAGTGGGAGAACGTTCGCAATCCAGAAAGGATTCAAAAAGAAAACAGATTTGGAGATATGAACTGAATGAATGAAAGGAGGTTGTACAGGACTGGAAGCTGCTTAAAGAGTGCTGCTTTGACTTGAAAGAATTCATTTGACACCTGACGTTCATTTTCCACCTTTAAAAACCCAGATTTAGTTGGCCTGTAACTGTGTGAAAGAAGACTGAAGAGTCCAGCCTCAGAAATAGGGATTAACAAAGGAACACTGTCAAAATGTCATTTGGACTAGTTAACATGGTCATTTAGGTTTGACATGTTACAAACATATTTTCACATGCAGATATCTGAGTGGTCAAAACTGATTTACACATATCTTTAATTATAGACATCAGTAATTCCTTTTGAAGTTGTAGGAATGATGATTACAGATTTCTAGCATGTCCAATACGTTGCCCAAAATTACCACATTCATTTTCAATATTACCTCCGCCAAGAAGGTAATGAATATATCTGTCTGTTAGCAGGATAACTCAAAAATTCATAAAGGATCCAAGTAATATTCTCGATTTGATCCAGAATGCTTAAATTTATAGGGCTCACAGAAAATACACTACTGTGAGATGACAAATAATGACAGACTGAACTGAGACCAGATTATGGCTGAAATTTGATGTATATTCAAAAAGTTAAGAAGCACGTAGATCCTGAAGAAAACCACCATTAGTAAAACATTGTTTTTCTTAAATATCTGTCAAAATAACAATGACGACGATGTGATTCAAACATTATCTATAAATGGTAAACGTTAACGAGTAATCAAGTTACAGACTTGAAATTAATCAAATGAGTTTTTACCAGTTTGAGAAAAGAGAATTTCTCTTGGAATAGCTCTTAGTCACTTACATTATAGCTATTTTTATCTGGACTTTGTCAAAAAGTATAAGTTCTTTGGTGTGAAGGTCAGCTATGGGCTGAGTTCACCAGAGAACAAACAGTCTTTATAGGAACTCAAACCACTTCACGACATTCACACAGGCTGCAGGGTGTGTGATGCAACGCTTTCTATCCAGTCGCCTCAGTATCTTGACACTTTGACCAGCAGGTGGAGCCAGGGATCGAACCACCAACCTTCCAATCAGTGGAATATGGCTGGCAAGAATATGTAAAAGTAACTGAGGTAAAAAAAGAAAGAAAAAAAAAAGATCATAAGGAACATAATTGAAATGGTAAAAAGTGTCAGACTTCTTCCTCTGGGGTTGTACAGTTGGAAGTATCCCATTGTATATTTGGTTTATAGGTAAAATCTATTATTCATCAGCTGTTTGCAACAACCAAATCGAACAAGAACAGTTTAAATAGATCAATACAGACACCAGCTTCTGGCAGCTTTCCTGAGGAGAATTTTAGCCCATTCCTCCTGGGCAAAGGCCTCCAGTTCTGGAATACTCCTGAGGTTACATGCTGCAACCACCTCCTTCAAATCTCCTCGCTTCACTGTATGCTTCAGTTTAACATCTGACTTACATTTTGTGTTGAATGTGGGGAGAAAAAAAGTAACAAACTTAAAATCTGTTGTATTTAATTATTTAAATGTGGGTTATTCCAAGCAGTTGATAAATAGTATATTTTGTCAATAAATCTAATATGCAATGGGGGTTGAATATTCTGCTTTGACTGTCTTAAATAATCAAGAGACACTAAACAAGTAAAAGACAGAGGCCACCGACAATTACTGCAGCATTATTGTCATTTGGCTAGAAAACAACACCAGCACATTGAAGTTGGTCACAAAAGTCTTACAAATGGAGTTTGTCTCCAGTGATGTGATTATGGGATACAGATGAAATGTATTCAATAACATTAAGACATTCACCTAAGATTGATTCCAAACGTATTATCAAGCTTGCTAACATCATGCGCAAGTGTACAGCACTGCAATGTTACTTACATGTGGGGCTTTACTCTGAAGATTGTTTGTTTATCAGGTTAAATGTACAGTGACCATGTAAATATGCAGCCGACATGATTCTCCCAGTTCATTCTGTAAAACCACAACAGTGTGCAACAGTCGGCCCATGTTGTCATCTTCCATGTGGAGAACTTAGACATCTTTTAGTGTATACACACACTCAAAAGCATTATCCTTGATCAGTAAAAAAAAAAAGACATGATGCAAAAAATAAATGTCAACATTAAATTACAAAGCTCAAAAATAAAACTATTTCAAAGAAAAACAAACTGAATATAAACGTATATCTACATCTGTATGTAAAAATGAAAGATTACAGTAAGTTAGATTTTTTCAATATGGAAACCCATTTTTGTATTTCTATACATCTGCAAAAGTGACTGAGGATTGCCCATCAATCATGTCTACATATAATCATTGCTAAATATCTAAACACAAAAGGTTTGCAGCGGTGGGTCAAACAGCAAGTACCTCCCAACTTTTAACAAATGATTGCTTGCTCTTAAACAGACACCATCAAACGCACACATCACAAGTATTTGAGAGGATTGAAGTTGCTATTTGACCAAGGCCTGTTGAAATATCAGTGGGTTTGTAATACCTGACTCAGTAGCAGCGAGCAGACAGCACACATCTTATAGTCCAGAGAATGGGGAACAGTGAGCAGCAGAGGCAGGCTGCTGAATCACAGAGATCAAAACTGCATATTATTCATCTGTATGCATACAACTGGAATGGTGGAGTTTTCACATCCATTCAAGTCCACAGTGACTGAGGTTTGTGGCACCACTACAGTACTTACAACAGCACTCCCCTGGGCTCTTATTCAGTTCTCTCCAAGGACCACTAAGATCAATACAAAGGTGGAAGTTGGTTTTTTTAAAGAAAAAAAAAAGGTGTGCCTTCCCTTGCTGTGGTCCTTATTCAGAAACCTACTTGAATACATCTCCATACAATGAGTGCATCCCTTTCAGGGCCATGGTCATAACCATTCCCTGATGCTGGAATGATGCAGTGCCCAAACAAACTGTGGTCGTGATTTGAGAATTTGTGTGCACACATCAAAATAAAGGAATAAAACTTAAGGACAACAGGTTAAGGCACCTTGGAACCCTGATGACTTTGGGGCCCATTCCAGGACAGTAAGTCTGAAGTGATCCAGGGTGTGGGTTTCATTGATCGGCTGTGTCAGGATCAACTGCAACAACATGCAACCTAGAATGTGTACATCAGTGGGTGTTTGTGTAAACTTGTTGAGCTCCCATCTCTCATCATTCCCCACCTCTAGAACAACAGCATCTACTTATTACAGCAACTTGTGACGGAGCAACCCTGTAGTGTGCTTTACAATCATATAGAGTTAAAGGAACAGTTGAACATTTTAGGAAAGACACAAGGGCTAAAATGACACATCGTGGTCTTTAGGGGAGTTGTATGCTGTAAATATTTATTGGCTGGCCGCATCAACATCCTGCTGCTCATCACAATGAGGCTGCCAGTGAAGACTACTGAAATAAATGAATTGCCACTAGTGTCATATTTAGCAAAACCATACGGGAGCGCAAGTATCTGGTGATACGATACATATCAAGGTACAGGGGTTACAATACAGTATACTGTGATACTGTAAGCAAGGAGAATGATTGTTCCTTAGGCCTGTGTTCTTTGTAGCTGTACTCGTGATGTGAGACGACTTCTTCAAGTCTCAGCTGAAAGAAACAGTATCTCAG
The DNA here is from genome assembly GCA_037577475.1 of Chaunax sp. Z400. Lineage (NCBI taxonomy): Eukaryota > Metazoa > Chordata > Actinopteri > Lophiiformes > Chaunacidae > Chaunax > Chaunax sp. Z400. Next base: position 28,352,633 of record CM075195.1, read on the forward strand.
TATACTCCAGAGTATCATTGTTGTCTTACACCCTTATGGGAGTGGTATCAATCCCCTCATCAAACTCTCAAAGCAAATAGCTTATTTCCCAAAATGTTGAAGTATTCCTTCTTCACATAAAACAAATGCACATACGACTTAAAGCTCCATTCTAACAGTCCCGATGGAAAAAACATAATATACCGACATCCACACACAACCTGTAGTAAAACAACATGACAAATATTTATACACACACAGCCTGTTGGTGACAAGTGCAGCAGAGCTGCCAAGTCCATGTGTCTTTACATCAACCCACCCCCATACAGTACGAGATGGAACGACAACATACACTCAGATCTGGGAAGATAGGAAGGAGGAGTGCATTAAAGATACTGCAGTTTAAGGGGCGGAGCTCTAAGCCCACCTTCATTGTCTCCCTGTACGTTAAGAACACTGTGACACATAGAAGACATCAGTGGCCTTTGTGTACATGAGATATATATAGATATATATATATATGTAGATATGTAGGGAAAGATAACAGCAGTGTAGAGTGATGTGAGGCTTCAAGTGTGGTTGTTGTCATGGCGTTGTTTTGACTCACACTCAACATCATGAGGGGTCACACCTCTCTAAGGGGAAAAGCTCATAACAGTGGGGTGGTTACAGTTAAAAACTACAAAGCAGCATTAGTCGTTAAGTTTTCTTTATCGTTTGCAGGATTTAAAACTCTGTCACCCCCCCCCCAAAAAAACCAACCAAAAAAAACAAAACAAACAACAACAACAAGAAAACACATTCCCTCAAAGTTGAGTCCCAAAGTGGCAAGGTGCACAAGAGGTTGGTGATATTAGTAGTAGTAGGAAGCGTCACTTGGGCACCAGGCCGCGGCATTGTGGGTAAAAGGGGGATCCTGGACTGGAGTGGCTGAATGGAGAGGACGGGGTGCTCGACTTCTTTCCTGTTTTTGGTCGACTGAGGAAACAACAGCGGAGGGTTAAATAGATTGTGAGAATGATACACAACAGATTTTATAACAGTACTACAAAAATGTAGTTTAGGTTGCAAAAACTAGTCACCAACACCAACATTTCTTCAGACAAGTAAGCTGTTCAAGTCCTGGGAGCAGCAGGAGAAACTTTCTCTATCTGTATAACTGGACTAAAATGAAGAAACTGATGGAATATCAGCACAGTATTGGACTACGTGAATAACTAAAGGGTCAGCAGAGTGTCTAGTCTGCCTTGACCAAAGAAGAAGAAACCCCTGTTTGCCTATTTGTTATGTTGTTATTGTTGCTACCAAAGTGCTTACGTATTGAAATATTCCCTGGTAAATCTTATACAGTTTACATACTATCGACTTCATACTCTGGTTTGTAGTGCTATGCTAAACAGCATGTTGGTAAGGAATGTCAGATGGTGTCAATGGCTGTGTGTTAATGCTGAATGTTGGCTAACACTCTGCTAACATCCAAAACAGGGGGAAAAGCCCAGTTTTCTCCAACGGCAACTTATTCAGACATGAAGTTGAAGTTAAACTCACTTAAAGTTTCGACGTTCATCGACAGTTCAACTCTCCGTGAACGTTAGCTGCAGCCGCTACAGGGACCTGGGTTTCAAACATGGTATACTCTTCAGCTTTCCCACTACTCCTCCCAGTGTCGTCCCACAGTGTCGTCCCACTACTCCCCCCAGTGTCGTCCCACAGTGTCGTCCCACTACTCCCCCCAGTGTCGTCCCACAGTGTCGTCCCACTACTCCCCCCAGTGTCGTCCCACAGTGTCGTCCCACTACTCCCCCCAGTGTCGTCCCACTACTCCCCCCAGTGTCGTCCCACTACTCCTCCCAGTGTCGTCCCACAATCCTCCATAAATGGTCAATGCTAAATAGCTCATGAATATGCTGACGTTGTTAAGGAACCTTTGTTGGACTATCAGTGAGGGAAAGATGGAGATGCTGAGTACGAGTGAACATGATCACTATTTATAGCCACCAGATTGGCTCAAAGGTCATTTCAATATCATGAGTGGCACAATTAATTTGTTTTAGTGTAGTTGTTTAGCTTTATACCTTATTAGATATGTGAGTGGTGAAAATAATAGGCCTAATATAGGATTAGATTTCAGTGGTGACTGTATTGTTTCAACAAAGTTCAAAAGTCAAAATGTATTGAAAAAAAGATTCAGAACATTTTTATGTAATGAAATATTCTGCTTCTGTCCATATTTGTTGGTTTTTAGCCTTTAAAAAACAACATTCTTACTGCAGTCAGAAACTGTTTGCTATGGTGGCTGACAGGAGCAAATGCACTGCAACTTAAGAAAACACATGCAAGCACACAACACACTAGCAAATTAACAAAACATCTTCATCAGTTTGATAACATGTGCACAGCATTTGGAGAATGCCCTGCACATACCACAACACATTAAGAACAATGCTGCAAAAGGCACAACACAAGACGTGAGGAAAACGCACTGCAAAAGCCACAACACAACAGAGGTGTTTCCAGAGGACACTTAAAACCGCTTGTTTAATCAATTTATTCAACTCAGTTGAAATGACAAAAACAGCCAGCGGAATAATCACTGAATAATGAGAAAGGTTGCATCAGAGGAAGGCGTAAAACCACTTATATTTTAGCTCAACACCACTGACGGATATCGGACTCAAGTAACGCAAACAGTGGCCAAACAGTTGGAAAATGTGTTGTTGTATTGTGGCTTTTGCAGTGCGTTCTCCTGATGTGTTGTGGCTTTTGCAGTTCTTTTTCCTGATGTGTTGTGTTGTGGCTTTTGCAGTGCGTTCTCCTGATGTGTTGTGTTGTGGCTTTTGCAGTGCCTTCTCCTGATGTGTTGTGTTGTGGCTTTTGCAGTGCGTTCTCCTGATGTGTTGTGGCTTTTGCAGTGCGTTCTCCTGATGTGTTGTGGCTTTTGCAGTGCGTTCTCCTGATGTGTTGTGGCTTTTGCAGTGCGTTCTCCTGATGTGTTGTGGCTTTTGCAGTGCGTTCTCCTGATGTGTTGTGGCTTTTGCAGTGCCTTTTCCTGATGTGTTGTGTTGTGGCTTTTGCAGTGCCTTTTCCTGATGTGTTGTGTTGTGGCTTTTGCAGTGCGTTTTCCTGATGTGTTGTGGCTTTTGCAGTGCGTTTTCCTGATGTGTTGTGTTGTGGCTTTTGCAGTGCGTTTTCCTGATGTGTTGTGTTGTGGCTTTTGCAGTGCGTTTTCCTGTTGTGTTGTGTTGTGGCTTTTGCAGTGCGTTTTCCTGTTGTGTTGTGGCTTTTGCAGTGCGTTTTCCTGTTGTGTTGTGGCTTTTGCAGTGCGTTTTCCTGTTGTGTTGTGGCTTTTGCAGTGCGTTTTCCTGTTGTGTTGTGGCTTTTGCAGTGCGTTTTCCTGATGTGTTGTGGCTTTTGCAGTACGTTTTCCTGATGTGTTGTGTTGTGGCTTTTGCAGTGCCTTTTCCTGATGTGTTGTGGCTTTTGCAGTGCCTTTTCCTGATGTGTTGTGGCTTTTGCAGTGCCTTTTCCTGATGTGTTGTGGCTTTTGCAGTGCGTTCTCCTGATGTGTTGTGTTGTGGCTTTTGCAGTGCGTTCTCCTGATGTGTTGTGTTGTGGCTTTTGCCGTGCCTTTTCCTGATGTGTTGTGGCTTTTGCAGTGCGTTCTCCTGATGTGTTGTGTTGTGGCTTTTGCAGTGCCTTTTCCTGATGTGTTGTGGCTTTTGCAGTGCCTTTTCCTGATGTGTTGTGGCTTTTGCAGTGCGTTTTCCTGATGTGTTGTGGCTTTTGCAGTGCGTTCTCCTGATGTGTTGTGGCTTTTGCAGTGCCTTTTCCTGATGTGTTGTGGCTTTTGCAGTGCATTCTCCTGATGTGTTGTGTTGTGGCCTTTGCAGTGCCTTTTCCTGATGTGTTGTGGCTTTTGCAGTGCGTTCTCCTGATGTGTTGTGTTGTGGCTTTTGCAGTGCGTTCTCCTGATGTGTTGTGTTGTGGCTTTTGCAGTGCCTTTTCCTGATGTGTTGTGTTGTGGCTTTTGCAGTGCCTTTTCCTGATGTGTTGTGTTGTGGCTTTTGCAGTGCCTGTTCCTGATGTGTTGTGTTGTGGCTTTTGCAGTGCCTGTTCCTGATGTGTTGTGGCTTTTGCAGTGCCTGTTCCTGATGTGTTGTGGCTTTTGCAGTGCCTTTTCCTGATGTGTTGTGTTGTGGCTTTTGCATTGCGTTCTCCTGATGTGTTGTGTTGTGGCTTTTGCATTGCGTTCTCCTGATGTGTTGTGGCTTTTGCAGTTCGTTCTCCTGATGTATTGTGGCTTTTCCAGTGCGTTCTCCTGATGTGTTGTGGCTTTTGCAGTGCGTTCTCCTGATGTGTTGTGGCTTTTGCAGTGCCTTTTCCTGATGTGTTGTGTTGTGGCTTTTGCAGTACGTTTTCCTGATGTGTTGTGTTGTGGCTTTTGCAGTGCGTTTTCCTGATGTGTTGTGGCTTTTGCAGTGCGTTTTCCTGATGTGTTGTGGCTTTTGCAGTGCGTTTTCCTGATGTGTTGTGGCTTTTGCAGTGCATTTTCCTGATGTGTTGTGGCTTTTGCAGTGCGTTTTCCTGATGTGTTGTGGCTTTTGCAGTGCGTTTTCCTGATGTCTTGTGTTGTGGCTTTTGCAGTGCGTTTTCCTGATGTGTTGTGTTGTGGTTTTTGCAGTACGTTTTCCTGATTTGTTGTGGCTTTTGCAGTGCGTTTTCCTGATGTGTTGTGGCTTTTGCAGTGCATTTTCCTGATGTGTTGTGGCTTTTGCAGTGCATTTTCCTGATGTGTTGTGGCTTTTGCAGTGCGTTTTCCTGATGTCTTGTGTTGTGGCTTTTGCAGTACGTTTTCCTTATGTGTTGTGGCTTTTGCAGTGCGTTTTCCTGATGTGTTGTGTTGTGGCTTTTGCAGTGCCTTTTCTTGATGTGTTGTGGCTTTTGCAGTGCATTTTCCTGATGTGTTGTGGCTTTTGCAGTGCCTTTTCCTGATGTGTTGTGGCTTTTGCAGTACGTTTTCCTGATGTGTTGTGTTGTGGCTTTTGCAGTGCCTTTTCCTGATGTGTTGTGTTGTGGCTTTTGCAGTTCCTTTTCCTGATGTGTTGTGTTGTGGCTTTTGCAGTGCCTTTTCCTGATGTGTTGTGTTGTGGCTTTTGCAGTGCCTGTTCCTGATGTGTTGTGGCTTTTGCAGTGCCTTTTCCTGATGTGTTGTGTTGTGGCTTTTGCATTGCGTTCTCCTGATGTTTTGTGGCTATTGCAGTTCGTTCTCCTGATGTATTGTGGCTTTTCCAGTGCGTTCTCCTGATGTGTTGTGGCTTTTGCAGTGCGTTCTCCTGATGTGTTGTGGCTTTTGCAGTGCCTTTTCCTGATGTGTTGTGTTGTGGCTTTTGCAGTGCGTTTTCCTGATGTGTTGTGGCTTTTGCAGTGCGTTTTCCTGATGTGTTGTGGCTTTTGCAGTGCGTTTTCCTGATGTGTTGTGGCTTTTGCAGTACGTTTTCCTGATGTGTTGTGGCTTTTGCAGTGCATTTTCCTGATGTGTTGTGGCTTTTGCAGTGCGTTTTCCTGATGTGTTGTGGCTTTTGCAGTGCGTTTTCCTGATGTCTTGTGTTGTGGCTTTTGCAGTGCGTTTTCCTGATGTGTTGTGTTGTGGTTTTTGCAGTACGTTTTCCTGATTTGTTGTGGCTTTTGCAGTGCGTTTTCCTGATGTGTTGTGGCTTTTGCAGTGCATTTTCCTGATGTGTTGTGGCTTTTGCAGTGCGTTTTCCTGATGTGTTGTGTTGTGGCTTTTGCAGTGCGTTTTCCTGATGTGTTGTGTTGTGGCTTTTGCAGTGCGTTTTCCTGATGTGTTGTGGCTTTTGCAGTGCGTTTTCCTGATGTGTTGTGTTGTGGTTTTTGCAGTGCGTTTTCCCGATGTGTTGTGGCTTTTGCAGTGCGTTTTCCTGATTTGTTGTGGCTTTTGCAGTGCGTTTTCCTGATGTGTTGTGTTGTGGCTTTTGCAGTGCCTTTTCTTGATGTGTTGTGGCTTCTGCAGTGTGTTTTCCTGATGTGTTGTGGCTTTTGCAGTGCCTTTTCCTGATGTGTTGTGGCTTTTGCAGTACGTTTTCCTGATGTGTTGTGTTGTGGCTTTTGCAGTGCGTTTTCCTGATGTGTTGTGTTGTGGTTTTTGCAGTGTGTTTTCCTGATGTGTTGTGTTGTGGTTTTTGCAGTGCGTTTTCCTGATGTGTTGTGTTGTGGCTTTTGCAGTGCATTTTCCTGATGTGTTGTGGCTTTTGCAGTGCGTTTTCCTGATGTGTTGTGGCTTTTGCAGTGCGTTTTCCTGATGTGTTGTGTTGTGGTTTTTGCAGTGCGTTTTCCCGATGTGTTGTGGCTTTTGCAGTGCGTTTTCCTGATGTGTTGTGTTGTGGCTTTTGCAGTGCGTTTTCCTGATGTGTTGTGTTGTGGCTTTTGCAGTGCGTTTTCCTGATGTGTTGTGGCTTTTGCAGTGCGTTTTCCTGATGTGTTGTGTTGTGGATTTTGCAGTGCCTTTTCCTGATGTGTTGTGTTGTGGCTTTTGCAGTGCCTTTTCTTGATGTGTTGTGTTGTGGCTTTTGCAGTGCCTTTTCCTGATGTGTTGTGTTGTGGCTTTTGCAGTGCATTTTCCTGATGTGTTGTGGCTTTTGCAGTGCGTTTTCCTGATGTGTTGTGTTGTGGTTTTTGCAGTGCGTTTTCCCGATGTGTTGTGGCTTTTGCAGTGCGTTTTCCTGATTTGTTGTGGCTTTTGCAGTGCGTTTTCCTGATGTGTTGTGTTGTGGCTTTTGCAGTGCCTTTTCTTGATGTGTTGTGGCTTCTGCAGTGTGTTTTCCTGATGTGTTGTGGCTTTTGCAGTGCCTTTTCCTGATGTGTTGTGGCTTTTGCAGTACGTTTTCCTGATGTGTTGTGTTGTGGCTTTTGCAGTGCGTTTTCCTGATGTGTTGTGTTGTGGTTTTTGCAGTGTGTTTTCCTGATGTGTTGTGTTGTGGTTTTTGCAGTGCGTTTTCCTGATGTGTTGTGTTGTGGCTTTTGCAGTGCATTTTCCTGATGTGTTGTGGCTTTTGCAGTGCGTTTTCCTGATGTGTTGTGGCTTTTGCAGTGCGTTTTCCTGATGTGTTGTGTTGTGGTTTTTGCAGTGCGTTTTCCCGATGTGTTGTGGCTTTTGCAGTGCGTTTTCCTGATGTGTTGTGTTGTGGCTTTTGCAGTGCGTTTTCCTGATGTGTTGTGTTGTGGCTTTTGCAGTGCGTTTTCCTGATGTGTTGTGGCTTTTGCAGTGCGTTTTCCTGATGTGTTGTGTTGTGGATTTTGCAGTGCCTTTTCCTGATGTGTTGTGTTGTGGCTTTTGCAGTGCCTTTTCTTGATGTGTTGTGTTGTGGCTTTTGCAGTGCCTTTTCCTGATGTGTTGTGTTGTGGCTTTTGCAGTGCATTTTCCTGATGTGTTGTGGCTTTTGCAGTGCGTTTTCCTGATGTCTTGTGTTGTGGCTTTTGCAGTACGTTTTCCTTATGTGTTGTGTTGTGGCTTTTGCAGTGCGTTTTCCTGATGTGTTGTGTTGTGGCTTTTGCAGTGCCTTTTCCTGATGTGTTGTGTTGTGGCTTTTGCAGTTCCTTTTCCTGATGTGTTGTGTTGTGGCTTTTGCAGTGCGTTTTCCTGATGTGTTGTGGCTTTTGCAGTGCGTTTTCCTGATGTGTTGTGGCTTTTGCAGTGCGTTTTCCTGATGTGTTGTGGCTTTTGCAGTGCGTTTTCCTGATGTGTTGTGGCTTTTGCAGTGCATTTTCCTGATGTGTTGTGTTGTGGTTTTTGCAGTGTGTTTTCCTGATGTGTTGTGTTGTGGTTTTTGCAGTACGTTTTCCTGATTTGTTGTGGCTTTTGCAGTGCGTTTTCCTGATGTGTTGTGTTGTGGCTTTTGCAGTGCGTTTTCCTGATGTGTTGTGTTGTGGCTTTTGCAGTGCGTTTTCCTGATGTGTTGTGGCTTTTGCAGTGCGTTTTCCTGATGTGTTGTGGCTTTTGCAGTGCGTTTTCCTGATGTGTTGTGTTGTGGTTTTTGCAGTGCGTTTTCCCGATGTGTTGTGGCTTTTGCAGTGCGTTTTCCTGATGTGTTGTGTTGTGGCTTTTGCAGTGCGTTTTCCTGATGTGTTGTGGCTTTTGCAGTGCGTTTTCCTGATGTGTTGTGTTGTGGATTTTGCAGTGCCTTTTCCTGATGTGTTGTGTTGTGGCTTTTGCAGTGCCTTTTCTTGATGTGTTGTGGTTTTTGCAGTGCCTTTTCCTGATGTGTTGTGTTGTGGCTTTTGCAGTGCCTTTTCCTGATGTGTTGTGGCTTTCACTTTTGCCCCTATCCGCCACCATAGTTTGCCACACACAGAAGAAAAGTCTCACCTCCTGACCGATCCACAATGCTGCCATTCAATTAAAAATGTAACATCATCAACAATCCTCAAATAATTCAACCACATCTGCACCAAACAATATAATGACATTAAATTACATTTACACATTTATGTATTTAGGCTCTAACAAATAAATATAGACTATATCCATGATCAGAGGCAGGCCTATACATTATGAAATATGTGCTGATGTGTGTTTTACATTCATCTGTGTTTTTACATCTGACTGAACTTTATTTTGTGATAAAACCATCAGGTATCACTGATTCCTGTGTCTCTACAGCAGGGTGAAAAGTATACGTAGAAATCTGAACCTTGTCTATAAATACCAACGTTAGCGGTGAAAGATATTTACACACATTTCAACCCCGTTGATGCTACTTTTTTGTGCGCAGCAACCTTTAGAAATGAGGCCCCTGGTGTGTCCTCTGGTTAGAGGGCTGCGCTCTCTGGTACTAACATTTAACCTGAATCTCTACCCAATAGTACCAAGTAATTTGTTACAGACAGGTACAGCACCCTACCCAGCAGCCTAACCACAGTACGTACTGCAAAATAAAGTCAGCTTTGAATGCTGATCTTGACAGCTGGAGGAAAGCTACAGGTGACGGCAGATTCAAGAAGTTTTCTTACCCAGACTTTGGTTTCTTAAGGCTGTTGCTGGAGCTGGCAGGCGAGGTCAGTCCTAAGCTGCTTTGGAAGCCTGAGGCATCTACCTGGATCTCGTCCTCATCCCTCAGAGCATCTTCTAGAGCCGCTGCCACTGTTGGGGTGATAGAAGGCTGCTGATAGTCTTTAGTGGTACGAGCCGGCAGGTCCAAGTCCAGCATCAGGACATTTTCAGCCTGGGGGCATAAGAATGCAAGAACACTCATCTGAGACAAACAAATCAATGAAGAACAATGAATAACATCTAGTGCCAAAAGGCTCAAGACTAACCATTTCAAAATCCATGTACTGCTTGATTAATGAGCAACAACTGATAATACCAAATGTCTCACTGTGAGGACAGGATTTTGTTTTAACATAACCTGGAAATTATTTTCTGACTGTTCAGTTTTAGTGACGATGGTGTTAGCAGGTATGTGCTCTCTGAGTGCTTTTTAGTTTGTCATCAGTACGTCTGAGCTCAACCCCTTTGGTATCATCAGTGACAGGAGAAATGAAGAGTAGAGTGTTTGTTTTATGGGGGACACCAGTCACCTGGAGGTTTAGATATTGATACGCTGATCAATGAAAAGGTGAGGACGACACGCTGCTTACTTTGTATCTAATTTCAGGCCTCATCATCATGGCCATGCAAGCGTAATTACTGAGAGGCCTCCTGTAGCCGACCGCAGACAAAGGCCTGGTCATCATCTCATGGTCACTGAGGCAGACACACAGACAGTGAAACAGCTGTACAACAGGACCGACAGGCAATGCATATCACAGTGTAGCATTTTCTGCTAAATTAATGAATATAAAATGACTGCATTAAAAGACCAATTTCTTCTTATAATTTTAATGATATGCTTGTTTGTACTTGATTATTTTTCTATTTAGAATATTTGGTGTGTGTACACACACACACATATATATGGGGAAGAATAAAAAGTGTGTTAATATTCTCTATCTTACTCCTCTATACGTGTGATGGGCTTCATTTTCCAGTATTCATCCTCCTCATCAATGTAAGCCCTGTTGGCTATTTTGTTCTTCTCCTCTAAGGGAATGAAGTTCTCAATGATGAGATGCCTGGAAGACAAATAGACCCACAGTTAAAAAGAGGCAGTAACACACAAAGAAATAATGGAAACACAGAAACGGTCTGGTGAGAACAGATAGATATAAAGACACCAGTGAGCTGCACAACAGAGGGAGTTTAACCTACTCAGATATAACTGGGTTATCAAGGCTGACAAACATGGCGTGTTCAGATGTGTTTTTTATCGTAACTCGTGCACCAAATTTTTCCACAGAAGAATGAACAACGATAATGTAAAGACATGAGGAGTTCTGTTAACGGCCAAATGTAACACCATGGAGGACATGGCAGCACACTACTGACACATTGTTCTTGTCACAGGGTCTCTGTTTCGTCCTATGGAGTCTAAGGTATAAAGGAATATTTGGGCAATTGTAAAAAAAACTAAAAAAAACAGAGTTGGGTGGAAAAGAAAAACTCAAAATATCCAAGAAACAATTTGTAAAAAAAATATACAATAAACATGATAAAACTTTAATCTTCTCTCACATTATAGTCACAAATTCATGAGGAAAACAATAATGTGTTTGTCAATGAACTACAATGCTCAAAAAATGAAGGGAACACTGAATCATCACAGTTTAACACCAAGTCAGTTCAACTTCAGGGATATCAATTTGTCCATATAGGAAGCAAAGTGATAGTGAATCAGTTTCACCTGCTTTGGTGCAAATGAAAGTGACAACAGGTGTAATGGAGAGACAAAAACAAGACAACCTGCTAAAAGGAATGTTTTACATGTGGTGTCTACAGACAGTTGTTCTCTCTTCATCCTTCCTGACTGATTCTGGTAGCATGAGGCGGTACCTGCAGCCCAATCAGGTTGTACAGGTAGTCCAGCTCCTCCAGGATGGCACATCCATACATGTTGTCACAAGAAGGTTTGCTGTGTCTCCCAGCACAGTCTGAAGAGCACTGAGGAGATACCAGGGGACCGGCCGTTACACGAGGAGAGCAGGGCAGGGCCACAGAAGGGCATCAACCCAGCAGCAGGACCGGTATCTGCTCCTTTTTCTGAGGAGGAACAGGAGGAGCACAGCCAGAGCCCCACAAAATGACCTCCAGCAGGATACTGGTGTGCATGTTTCTGACCACACTGTCAGAAACAGACTCCATGAGGGTGGAATGAGGGCCTGACGTCCTCCAGTGGGACCTGTGTTCAAAGCACCGTGCAGCTCCATTGGTATTCACCAGAGAACACCAGGATTGGCAGGTCTGCCATTGGCTCAATGTTCTCTTCACAGATGAGAGCAGGTTCACACTGAACACATGTGACAGACGTGAAAGAGTCTGGAGACGCTGTGGTGAACGTTATGCTGCTGTAACATCATCCAGCATGACTGGTTTGGTGGTGGGTCAGTGATGGTCTGGGGAGGCATATCCTTGGAGGGTCACACAGACCATGTTATAGCAAAGGGTACCCTGACTGTTAGGTACCAGGATGAAATCCTCAGAGTGATTGTCAGACCACATGCTGGTGCGCGGGCCCTGGGTTCCTCCTGGTTCAGTGGGGCCCTGGGTTCCTCCTGGTTCAGTGGGGCCCTGGGTTCCTCCTGTATGAGCAGTGTATGTTGCTTCACTTTGCAAAGCAGGCTCATCATTGTCAGCAAAATTCAAATTATGAAAAAATGAAATGATACTTCAAAATTTGATTTATTACTAGAGGAGCACTCAGTAGTGCGCATACATCCGCCAAGGCCCATAATGGTGGATCCACCCCATGATCCGGATCTGCTCCAATATTCAATGGGTCCTTATTTAGCACAGACCCCACTGTTCCAACACGTTACATGAAAATATATCAAGTAGTTTATGTGTCTAATTTATAAAAATGCTGAAAAAAGCAATATTTAAGTGAAAAAAAGCATATGAGAACCATTCCAGCCAGTTTCATGGTAATCTGTCAAATACTTTATACTTTGTTATTGACAAAAACTGTCTAAAATGCCCAATCTTTGCAATGTTCAAATCAGAAAAATTCCTGAATCCATCATCAATTCCATCATCTGGATCCACTCCCAAAAACCATGAGGTTCGTCTTTGCCCAGGACCAATCCTTCTATCAACTGTCATCAAAAACACTGGGCAGTTTTTGTGTAATCCTGCTAAAAGACGAAGAAACAAACCAAAAAACAAGCAGATGCCGGTGGAAAAACATAACCTCCTTGGCAGAAGTAATAAGGAAATACTTGTAATTTTAGCCCACAGTCACCATATTATCATATACATCCTTGCCTTTAAGAGGCATTGCAGTGAATAGAGCCTATTCAGTAGAGAACATACATGGTAAAAACATACTGATTTAAATTTATTCTCGTAAATATGTGACCATTTTCTCCTTTTTTTCCTCCCCCCTTAATCTGTCATATGGCAAAACAATGAGATAATTATATTTTACACATGGGCGACATCTCTGAAAGTGACCCGTCTCTTTATTGCTCGGAGCAATTTACCTACAAATTGCCCAGATCAGATTCGAGATGTATCATGAAGTCCCAAAACAGCAGACCTGGGTAAAACTTGGGTTGATCTGGAAGTTACACCTGATATTACTCTTACCTGGATAAGACAGTTACCTCGCTTCATTTGATTCTTGAGACTCTTGCTCTGCTGTGTGTTACTTTTTTACTCTAGAGCAGAAAGTCTCAAGGTGAAACTTAAAACTTGACGCCCATGTCACCTTAAGCATTATGTTAGCTTGTAAAATAAGGTCTGAGAGTGTAATGCATACAAGAAAGCAACATGAATTTTTTTCAAGGGTTCAAGGTTCGCGTCTGAAGTTCAGCCATGGTTACAGTATATTTTCCCTCCTCTGCCAGGTAAGATCATGGTCATAAGAGATAATGTTAATCAATCTGCCAGGCTAACAGTGTGATACACAGACACCATACTTGAGTTTGAGATCCCTGGTGAGCTCGTTCAGGTGCTGCTCCAGTTCCTGGCGTTCTTTAATGTGTGCCTCGTGGATGTCATGGATTTCTGCCTTCACTGCCTGCAGCTTGGCGAACAACTAGAGGACAGAGGAGAAAAGACCTTTTAAAAAAAATATTCAGCCTGGAATCAGCCGAAGACACCTGAACTCATATTCTCTAACATTCTGAGAATGCAAACGGATCAGGATCCTTTAACTTAGTGAGGAGGTGTGGTCGACCACATTGTACGGTGTGAAGCATTTTTTTAAATGCTGTGATTGGTTGATAGCAAAAAAGAAATTAAAAGGGGGTGGGGCTTTTCTTGTGAAAAAATAAATAAATCTGTTATCATGTATTATCTATCATATTACCATACACCAGTTTACTAAGAAGAGGTGAGGAAATGTGATTTGTACCCAACAAAGTAAGTTGTAGAAAAGTAATCAGACAAAAATAAGAACGGAGCAAAAAATGAATTTGATTAATATTGATGAAGTATTTCCCTCCAAAGCCTTTAATATCACCAAAGAATAAATCAGCTGTTTTCAAAATTCTACTTAAAATGTGGTTTTAGTGAGCAGAAATTACAGAAGAAAATCTTATATTCATTGAATTATTCAAAGAAAATCAGTCAACGAACACAAATGATCATTTTTTTATGTAGATATCTTGTGATATTGAATGTGAAAGGAATAGCCACTGGTTTCGAGGGTTTTACCGATGCACCCAATGATCTATGCAATTAAGGTTTGAAGTTGACCCGTTTGATGTCTGTAGGTATGTTTCTTAACTTTGGTAGCGTGTTCAGTCAAAGGGATACAGCCTCCTGCAGTACATACACAAAGTCTTACTGGTTATGTCTGCCTTTCTGATGAATGACGATACATTTGCAGGATTTCGTGCCAACCAGTCAAAGTGAGGGGGCGTGTTCCAGCAGAGAGTGACATGAGTGCATACCCTATAGTGAAATGTGTCGCTGGACGACAGACCAATGGCAACCTTCTTCACATCACTCTCATTTCTTCTTGGTTTTGTCATCTGTACCATTTCATGGCCTCACAAACCTGCCATCCCTGACCATTTGTAGGTCATGCTTTAAAAGAAACTACTAAATGCTGGTAATTTTAATACCTAGTGTATTTTTACCTGATTTAAAATAGTACAGACCTACTTACTTAAAAGGCATCATACTACCAGACATATAGCCCTAACAGCTGAGCATCAGACCTCAAAATCTAAATAATCATTCTGTACGCATGCTTTCATAAATAATAAACACATAAATGAGTTAGCAGTCTATTCATACTCAGACTACTGCAAATACACTGATCATAGCAGCCAGAGCTGAAACAGAACAGGAGAGGACATCCAGAACTGAAACCAGCTGCTACCTTTTTCAGCTTCTTGGTTTTGATGTCGACCTCCTGCTGCAGGGAGCTGTAGGTCTCCTTCAGCTCCAGAGTCTCTTCGTCATGACTCTCCACCTGCTGCTGCATCTCCCGCTCTCGCCTTGTCTGGATGAAAAGACACACATACATTCATACATTTCAACCGGAGCAAATACTGTAAGGAAGCACATAAGGGACTAATAATGGGAGTTAAGTGGGATATACAATAAATACACAATACAAGTAAGGCTGTGTGATATGAGGATATCTATCGGTTAACGACTGAACAACATCTACTGACAACATAAAAATATCTGTCCTTGTGCTCTATCGTTTATTTTGCTGTCCCACAAATCACACTCTTTACAGACATATTGTGTCAAGTAGCTCAGAAAGAGACAGGAAGTAGTTCTTAGTAATGTCAACCCTTTCAAGACATCCAAGAGAAAACGAGACACGTGCTGATTGTAGTCCAATGTCTCCAGTTTAATGTAGGCCTACTTTTGTTACCCCTGGTTGTTGGATGTCATTCAGTACCACGCTGCTTTCTTTTAGCAGCATTTTTCTTCTTTTTTTTTTTAATTGTCCACCACAAAGGGCTCTCCTGCTGTTGTGAAAACAGAATCACAAGTGAACAGTCTAGAACGTGTTTTCTGGTCAACTTTATAAAGCATCCTGCTGACGAGGAAACGTCCACAGAGAGAGAAACAGAGAGAAGCTGAAAGATGCAACAGTTATGTGTTTTCTATGGAGCTTTTGGCGTCCCACCAGCAGAGGAAGCATGTCATTTAACACAGCAGCCTCAGGGTCTCTTGTGACGTCTAACATAAGCATCTAGCAGCTCTTTGTAAAGAATGGATTAACATGACAAAAAAAAAACGATTCACCTTCCTGGTTACATGATGATTGATCTGATCAGCTCACAAACACTGTGCTGTCTCCACATTTTTGGATGTTTTCTTCTTCTCTGAGTTAGCTGCTTACTGCTACTAGCTGCTAGCTGCTACTGGCTGCACTCTATGTCTTCCAGTTTGTGCCGCACGCATAGTACATTGTCCAAAACATCCCAGTGCTGTCCTGCCTTTACACCCCGTGTTCACACAGATGTGCCTTTCAGTGCCGTTACGACATGAAGATACTTTATTCATCCCACAGGGGGAAATTCCTTATAAACTCCACTGCTGTCACAGAGGTGGAACAGACAGACACCCCATTGCGCTTCCATTGCGTTCACATAGAATGTCAGGGCAGAATAAAGGCGCACGAGTCGGGCCTTGAAAACACTGTGTGGACGGGGCTTCATCAATAGAAGCTGATAAAGGTTCATGTCAAAGCTCAACAATACATCTATCAATGATCATATGAACATTACAAAAAATCAATCATAGTTTATGCTTTGATTCAGCCAAATACAGACTACAAGACTTTCAAGATCAGACCTGTTGTGCTTCTGCCATCATGAAGCATTTTCTGGTAGCAGCCTGTTGTCGCGTTGATACAGGAGCCCTGCTCTTCACACGTGGCTGACCTTCATATTGCATGTCATATCATCCAACCCCATAACCAACACTGCCAAAGTCTCATTGTTGCTGCATTCAAAACACCTATCCTGTCACCGGCGATCATACTGTTCTTGACTTGCAACTTTCGAGCAATTCCTCTAATGCAGGGGTTACCAACTGGCAGCCCCCCCGGGCCAAATCCAGACCATGAAAGGCTTCTATATGCAAAGCCTTTTGACATAACAGGAAAACAATATCAGCCTATATCTAACTTTTTGATCAAAGGGACTTTTAACAGGCAGAATGAGGCCATCTTAGTACAGCCGTCTGGGTCCTACAACTGATTGCTACCATAGGCCAACAAGCTACGTTCAACAAACCGAGGCACAGAGACAAACAACATGCATAAAATTTGACATTATCAAAAATGAGAAAATGTGCACAGTGAAAACAGTCTTCTGAGATGACTGGACAGAAAAGTACACATCTCTTCTTCCTGCAGTGAGCTCTATGAGGCCAATGTTGCCTAATTTGCACAGAGTCTGTTGTGGTTGTCAAAAGTGGAATTATTAAATGCCATTATGAAACTTGACACAGACACTTGGAAGAAACTTATCGGCAGAGGTCTGAGGTAAGGACATGGAAAATAAATTAGCCCAAAGCCCAGTATAAGTGATCTACACAGGTCCTCTCTCATTCCCTCACAGGGTCCACTGAGACTACAGTGTATTTTAGGAAAACATAAAAGGTCCTTTACAGATGGGGAAATAGTAAAGGAGTGTATGAAACATATGTCTGAACACTTTTAGATGGACATTAAAGACATGAACTGAGAGGAAAAACTAAACAAATCCTCCTTTCAGCTTCAACGGCCCCAATAAGAACTGAAGTATCAGCACAGGATGCACAGTCACAGCTGATGCTGCTGCTCAGACTGCATCTTACACAGCTTTAGCAGTAGAATGAACCAATGGAAGTGACAATGCCCACATGTTGGTGGACGACAGCTTTTACCATGCATGGAGGGAAGATTTCTGTAGGATATCCTTGGTATCACAGCACTTAAACACACAGCAGAGGGCATGACGTATACAGTAATCAATGCTGTCACAGAGGGGAATCGCAGGGTCAGACAGTTGTTGCTCAGTTTTTGGAAGATGAGAGGCAAATGGATATTATGGCCTTCCTGGTGGACATGACATCACACCCAAATGACCTCAACAATGACATCACTTGGGTGTGATGTCATGTCAACCAGGAAAGCCATAATTTCCATTCAACTTAAAAGGCAAAAACAGAACTCTCTGTCTTTCAGAGGAAGTTGGACATTTTCAAAATGGATCTAGAAGAGGACTGAACACATTTTCCATTAATGAAACACATTCAGGGTGAGAGAGATTTGTCTCCTCCTGTTAGTTGATACAAAAACTGATTGGAAACATTTCCACAGGAGGCTAAACAAATCTACCAGTGTGCAGAAACTGGATCTGTACAGATGAAACTTATTGATCTTTGAGAGATCAGTGTGGAGTTTGTGACTCTGCCTCCTTCTGGCTACAGACGATACCTGAGACTGTTTTCCTTGGAC
Source organism: Chaunax sp. Z400 (assembly GCA_037577475.1). Lineage (NCBI taxonomy): Eukaryota > Metazoa > Chordata > Actinopteri > Lophiiformes > Chaunacidae > Chaunax > Chaunax sp. Z400. Next base: position 28,370,143 of record CM075195.1, read on the forward strand.
TCTCAGACGTGTCAGTAAAACACCTTGGTCATGTTTGTCTCAAGAATATGCACTGAACATTTTCCATGCCTGTTGGAGAATTGCACTTACCCTGTTCCTTCCAAGGTTCAAAATGTTGGCTGGAGAGGTTGAAGCCAATTTCTCCTCTGAATTTTGGGAGTAAAGAACTTGGAAGATGTTGTTTTTATGTATAGGCTGTCTATTTTTGCCTGTTTGAGTTTATTAATAATTGTGCGTCTTTACCAAAGCAGCCTGGTGGACAGAAGTGTTCAAAAACATAAAGTTTGTTTAAGATTAGTTATGCAAAAAACCCCAACATGTTACTGCAAAACTGTTAAGATTTTATACTTTGTTCATTTGAAATGTGAACTGAAGTGATTTCTTCAGTCTGGCAAAAAGCACAGGCCTGAATTTGTGGTATCTAACGGTTTGGGCCTCAGCAGGGATGGAGGGCTGACTCACTGACCCTCGCTCTAATGAGGTTTTATTTTCCAGATGTTTGGTGTACCTGTTCAGCAATTTCATGTCTCTTCTGCTCCAGCATTCTCTGTTGTTCATTGGTGTGATCCACAATGTTTTTCCCCCCGACCAGGAGCCTACTCTCCATCTCCTGAATGGAAAAGAAAAGAAGCAGATTACACCACTTCAAGTCCCGGGGGGGGGGAGAAAAGCAGTTAACTCACCAGACAGGCTGTATGAACATTTAAAGATTTTGATCAGAACAACATGGTCTACTGACTTTAAAAGGTCTAAAATTCTGGTATCACAACTTTAGGGCAGACAAATTATTTGTTGGATCCAATCAAACAAAATCTGGTATTTGAGCCTGTATTATACCCTCTCTTTAGATCATATCCATCTGATATATAGAGGATGGACAGAAACACAACCACTCTGTCTGGATCTGCTTACCTTCACTTTTGCTGCAAGCATCTCTCCGACCTCCCTCTCCCTCTTCAAATCCTCCATTTTCCTCTGTTTCTCTTTAAGCAGCCGAACCTTCTCCTCCGCCACCAGACTGTGATCCTCCATGATAGCTTTTCTCTCTCTCTCCAACTTCTCCTGCTGCTCCCGCCAGTAATCCCCTTTATCGTCCCCATCTTCATCATCGTCCTCTGTCTCTCCTTCTTCCAGTTCCTCGCCGTCACTGCCTTCTCCAGCTCTCTTCCTCTGCCTCCTCCTTTTCTTCTGTCGCTTTTGCAGCTGTGCCTTCAGCTTCGCAATCTCTTCCTGGAACTGTCTGAGGAGGGCATCTTTAGAGTCCTCATTGATACGTGGTTTGTTCTTGATGTTCTTAGCCCTGTTGGAGTATCGCAGCGTTGTCAGCGTCTCCTCCACATTGTAGGATGCTGGGCCGATGTTGGCAACCATGACAGTGCGGGCATTGCCCCCCAGAGAGTCCTGCAGCAGACGGGTGAGTTTTGAGTCTCTGTAGGGGATGTGGCTGCTCCTACCATCCACCAGAGCTGAAATGACATTCCCCAGAGCAGAGAGGGACAGATTGATCTTTGTGGCTTCCTTAAGCCTCTCCCCCTGAGCACCAGTCTTAGTCTGCCTTTCACTACCGGCTAAATCTACCAGGTTCAGTTTGCCAACTCTGATGTGGTTCTCCCCGTCCACACCCAGTTCACTGCACTCCACCGTGATGACGAAGATGGCGTGGGAACGGGAGCTGTGCTCATTCATGTTAGTGGCACCCACAGAACGATTCTGGTTGCCCGTGTTCATGATGTGCTCAATGTCTCGCACACTCTTAGTGACATATGATAAAAGGTCTTTAACATACACACCTGTGTCAGGCCTCTCCCTGAGCTGAAGACGGCATGACTGGTCCTGAGAGAGCAAGTCTCTAATCTCCTCTTGGTAAATTTCTAGATATGATGCTCTCACCAGATATTGCTGATTCTGAGACCGTGAAATGTGAGTGAAGATATGCTCAAAGGAGTTGGGGATCACCCCTCTCCTCTCTGGATCTCGTCTAACCCCCTCCATAGTGTATGTTTTCCCTGTACCCGTCTGCCCATAGGCAAAAATTGTCCCATTGAAGCCAAGAAGAACTGAATCCACTAGGGGCCTGAAGGTTTCATCATACAAATCTATTTGTTTGGAGTTCCAGTCATAGACTGAATCAAAAGTGAAGACTTTGGGGAGTTCACTGGCTGAAGCCTCTCTGGGGTTCCTGACGAGAATTTGGCCCAATTTTACATCAACAGAGACCACCCTCTGAAACTTGGCTGCCTTCTCTTTTTCATTCATAGGACGACAACGGACCACCACCTTCACCGACTCCGAGCTCTTGCTCTTGGACATGTTTGGAGAGCAGAGGCCAACCCACACAGCTTGGCACTTTGTATGGTCTGTCCTCCTCGCAGCTTCAGGCAGAGAGCACCAGTACAAATGAGCAGATCAGAAACTGTTGGAGAAGACACAGTCAGTGATTACCACCAGAGGTCATGTTGACCCACAATGTATGTGGTTAATGTATCACAACTACTTGTACATGAAAACACTATTTGTGTGCAAGATTTCCAGATGTCATAAAACACATTAGCAGAACACATGAGCATTGATGAGGTTAGATTTTGTTTGTCAAGATGAAAAACCTCTTCATAAGGTTATTTGACGAGGGTGATAAGAAGAACGAAACGACACAACGTAACGCTGCATCACTCACGTTACCCAGTTTAGCTAACGGTATCCAAATGTAGCTTCTTCCAGCATCTTAAGTCAACATTACAATTCCAAGTTATGAAGTGACAGCCGTCAAGAGCACTCTGCCAGCTGTTAGCAACTTAGTGAATTACGTGTTTTAAGGTGGATTCTCAATTAATGTTAGCTACGATTCGTTGAAATAGCGAGTCAGCTAACCAACATTAGCTTCTGCAAAATACTGTCACAACCATAGCTCAAGACCGGCCTGGCAACGACAAACACTGGTAACGTAGCTACAAGTCCCTTAGCATTACCTGGCTAACGCTAGTAGCGAAGACAAAAATTAACACAAGATTTCGCCAAAAAAAAAAGAAAAGAAAATCAATTTAGACACAGACAGCGCGTACAATACAAACACAACTTTCCACCACATATACACAAATGTCGTTTAAGTTTTACCATTGGTGGACTTAAGCTACTGAAAAACTCCCAGTCAGCCATTAGACGCAGCTCATCCCCGCGACGGTGTGGTTTACGTACTTGCCAGATTCAAGTACCGTATCCCCCGGAAGAGGAGCCTGTGAAAACACACAAAACCGTAATATCGTGGTTCTGAAATGAGCATGTGGCATGAGGTTACGCATGCTCTCCAACCGGACTTAATAAGCCATTCCTTCACAGTAAATAAAGACGTGACGAGGCCAAATACACGCAATATCAAGAATACAAAATAAGTGTTCTGGCTTATCTGGCAACCGAGTCCCAACGAGCTTATATGGTATTAGCTGGTTCATCTGTACTCACAGCTAAGCTTCCAGTGAGGGTAGTGAACAGCGTGAGGCCGTGCTTTAAAAATAGTGTGAATCACTTTATTGATGAAAAACATTTCCTTTAAATCATTGCATTCACACACCGTTATCCTGCAAAACATTCCCACATGCATGTAATCAATTCAACCAGTGAACCTCTACTGTCTCCATAACATCCCTGAAACATTTGTTCACATTCATTGAAAAACAATAGTTCCCATGACATTCAGCACAGGCTTCCACACATTTCATCCGTTTTTGGTCCATGTAAAATTAGAGGTGGAATAATTGTCTTCTTCTTCCTCCCTAAAATTAGTATGTGCAGGAGGATCGGTTACTGTGCCCTCCTCAGAATGAAGGGCAGAGAGTAAAAGAAAGAGCAAGATGGAATGACGAGGGATGGAAAGGTAGGGAGAGAAAGAGAAGAGGTTAAAAGGGAAAAGGACATGATGGCTGGCACTGCAATTAGTCTTTTCCCAGGTCCACTGAGGTCAATCCGTCCAACATGTCTTGACTGCAAAACATGGCTGAAGCCACAGAATATGGCAGTAGCAAAAGGAAATACTAGGGAAAATGGTTCATTTTGGAAAAATATAAACAGGTGGAAGCCAAAACATGAAAGTGAACATACAAACATTAGATTTTCAAACTGGGAACCGACAAAAATAGTGTTTCTTTATAGCAGCAGTGTCCAATTCATAACATTTCACATTATACTTCCAGTTAATCTTATCCTCTAAAAATTTTCTCACATATGAAGTCTCATTCTAAAACAGGACCGGCCCATCACACTCTTCACATCACATCTCTGCCTTTCACTTGCTCCTCTCATGACAATCATCCAGCAGTAGCATCCAGAGGATAACATTTTGACCTCTGTGCTCAGAGTTCTACTCTGTGATTTAATTTCCCAAGAATGTCCATGCCAAAAAAGGAGGATGGAAGACCATGGACGTCCCTTTCTCGCTTCACGAAGGCGGAAAAGGATGAGACACAGTTGCCGATGAAGTGGTCAGCTCGACCTAAAATGTACAGGTCCATCTGGGCCGAGTCTGGCTGAAGACTCACCACTTTCACCTGAAAAAGCCAGAAGCAAAATTTGTTATCATATCATGAACATCTGCTTATAAACAGTTTTATAAAAAAAAGAAAAGAAGAGGAATGGAGAATCTCCATCACTCCTCGACTGCCTGTCAGACAGCGCAACGGGAGCCACTGGCACACGCAGCAGAGCAAATGACAGGGAGAAGCGAGAAGCACCTCCAATTCATGGGAGTCTGTAAACTACGTAAAGACCTTAATCATTGGGACGAAGCCCGTTTACCAAAATGGGCAGAAGCCAAAATGTAGCAGGTCAGTTCAGACTACATTTAAGGTTGTATTTGACAGAAACAAAAGGAGCCAAATTCAAAACATGTTACTGAACACATATGTCTGCATGCATTAAAGGGGTTTTCCAAACCTACCTTGCCCTTGAAGAGCTTTTCAATCTCCCTACTGTGGGATTCAGAGTCAGTGGCGATGTAGATTGAGCGGGAAGAGGTCTTCTTCACCCACAGCTTGACGGCTCTGCGAATCTCTGCCAGGTCAGGAAGGCACATTGTCATGGTGAGAGGCAAGGCTGTCTGTCGGCTGTAGCCGACACACTGAGGTGAGGCCATGAAGTGAGGACCTGTATCGCCACTCTTCAGCATTTTGCAGGCATTTTGCTGCAAGAGTGGATGAGAAAAAAAAAGATGTAGATGTGCCTACATGATGAAGGGAATGAGAATCAATCTACACTGTACATCCCACAGACTGTAAAGATGCTAATGTCACATAAAATCTACCATGATTCTGAACTGCAGGGCTCCAGGATGCAATGGTTTTGGTTGCATGTGTGCCCAAAAATCTGATAAGTGCGACCGAACGTAATCATTGGATGCACCGGTGCAACCAATGATAATGTCTGTCAACATGTGAACATCAGCACTTTTAATTTTCTTGTTGAACAGTTGAGGTTGTCATGATTTCTTGTTGAGTTTGTTGTGAATTAAATGAACAAAAGCATTTATCTGGAACTTAATCCCTGTTTACAATTATTTACATAATGAGGTAAGAACTTACACACTGGTAAATTCTTAAAACATTATGTAAATAATGGAACTGACAAAAAAGGTAACATATTATTGAGTGCACCTGAATTATTTAAGTGCTGGTGTATTTTAAATTAAGATATGACACACCATTGCAACCAGTTTTAAAGGTTTTTACTCTCCATACTATGGCCATTATCTATAAGATTGCATATTTACATATTTACTTTTTTAAATGGACCAATCACAGCATTTAAAAGAAATGGGGGTCAACCACAGCTCCAAACTAAGATAAAGGTTTCTGTCCCTTCCTTGATCAGAGTTGCTCCGAGACATTTTCATAAATGACTCCTAAGCTTTGACGCCTCACTAGACATTTATGTCAGGAGCTCTCTGAAAGGATTCTCACAGTGTTTGTGAATACGGTCCCAGAAGCAGAATCAGACACACAACACACATGTATTATAATCTATAAAATCTGTAAAATATCAAAAGCACTAGCACTGAATGTGTGACATTTTCAACCACAAGTTTACATGAGAAATCAAAGGGAAACTTGTTCGGAAAAAGATTTGAATATATTTGTGGATTTGAGTTTGAGGTTAAGGTTCACATTAACATAATATGAACACATAATGAAGTAGGTGTTGCTAAACAACAAAAAAAAAAAAAAATGTGACGTTAATATCTATGTCGGAATGGATATGATTGTCTGCATGTGAGCATATGAGCAAATGAGAGAGTGATCGACACTTATGTGTCCAAACCCTGCGAGGCATCTCACCCAGTCAATGCCGATCCTCAGGTGAATGCTAACGTATGGCCTGGTCAGCAGGGCAGCAATGTGCTCCTCTCCCTCCTTTACCATCCTGTCTGACCACACCACGTAGCGCTGCAGGCCCACATGCTCCTCTATCACTGGGAACTGGGCAGGAGCTCCAGGCAGTGCCAGGACAGGGTGCTCAGAGGAGGGGAACCTATTCGGACAGGGGACGCATGAGCAGAGCGTGTCTGTTCACGTTAGTTAACATTACACAAAAACTACTCCATCGATTTCCATGAAATTTGGTGGAAGGGTTGGCCATGTTTTTGTTAAATTTTCTTTTACATTGTTAGCCAACGCGTTTTTCTTCATTTTCGTTAATTTCTCAGGAAAGAATGCATGACTGTGGCTAAAAAAAACACAAAAAAACCAGGCATATTTAGGAGGCTGGTACCTATAAGAGTGTACAATTTGAGACAGTCCCAAACGGTAATAATAATTGTTCGACGGTAATAAATATGGCTGGAAACCTGCAACTACCACCAATGTGTAGCTGAAATAATGAATCAGAAGGGTAACAACAGTTTTGAAAAACGTTGACAATTTCAGAAATACATCCAAATGAATATGATTTTTTTTCTATTTTAAGAGCTAAACTGTTCAGCCTTTGCTGAGGTATGTGCCCTGCTGAGTGCCATTCTGGTCTTAAATGTGTTTACAGCACAGCGTTGCTCACTACTCACTTCTTCATCCACTGAGGCTGGTGGTAGGGACTGAAAGAAATACCACCAAACAAGACAGACTTGTCAAAGTCAACACCGACGTAGTCCCAGAATGGACCAAATGGGTTCCCGTCCTGAAAATTAATCAGAATCATGCATCCATGACAAAGCAATGAAACAGGAACAGTTGTGTCAGAAGAATTAATTTATATTTAATAATTGGTGGTCGGTGGGCCACAAGAGGGGAACATTTCACCATCATTTAGTGACAAAGAGGTTGAGCAATGAATAAAAGTACCTAAAATCCTACTGCTTTCCAATGAGGCTTATTTTAAGCTGTGTCCAAACTTTGGCTGTACATTTGAAGAAGCAGCAAACATTATCACCAGATAGCTCTCCTCCAACGCCACTGTCATTACATCATCATCATTTATTACATCATCAGCGATCGTTAACTGTTGAAACAAATGTGTAAATATTTAGAAATGTCTTTTAAATATTTATATTTTAATAGAAACATTTTCAGGTATTCAAATGAAATATTTCAATCATTTCTATTGTCTTTTCAAAATATTTGATCAAACCCACAAAATACAAATGATACAAATAACAAATGATCTATGCGATGCTTCCAAATGCAAACAACAGAGGTTGATCAATAACCTGAAGTGATGATTCTTCTATACAGAAACCATTAAGACCAATGGCAGATTAACTGCTGCAGGAACAGTGATTTGGATTTGGTGAATATGGCAGTAGATCGGTGCCCGAATCCATACTGATGTTTCTGGATGCATTTAAAAAGCTAATTACGATATGTCAAAAACCAAGGCCCTGGTGCTCCCACAACTAGTATATATTGATATTCTTATATTGTTGTGGCATGGACAACATGTCAAAAGAGTATAAACATAAAATCAATATATAATGAAAGTAAAATTATAAGATGAAATTGTTTTTTGTTGCCATGCAGCTGATCCAGATCCACACTAAATCACACATAAACATAATTATTAGTCACCTAAATGTTGATTTTTTCCTTCATGACACCTATAACTTAATTATTTAGACATTTATTCTTTAATTAAATAATTAATGAATTAATAATACATCATTATTAATAAATAATCAATTAAACTTAACTCTTCAATTATTTAGAAATTCGCAATATTTTCTAAATCGGATCACCTTCAGAAAATTTCATTGAAATCCAGTAATAACTTTTGAAGATCTTGTGCAGACAGACAGACAGACAGACATGGGTGGTCAAATAACCTCCACCCAACTCTGTTGGCGGAGGTCATTCATTGTGACCTGTCAATAAAATAATATACTCCACAGGACTCTCACCTTCATAGGGCAGGACCTCTTGTCTGCACTCCGCTGTGCAGCAGTCTCAAAGCAGTAGGCTTTCCTTTGTCCAGAGAGCCAGTATTTAGGAGCCAGCTTTTCCATGAAGTCCTCCAAACTAACCACACGATGGTAGGCAGACAGGGCCTCCAGCTGGAAGAATTCACTGTAGGGAACATGGACCTGAGGATTAAAGGACAAAGCTGGTGATGTAGTCATTTCTTGTCATTGAAAAGCCTATAACCAACAATGTGTTAGTTCATCTGTGGAACCCCAAGCACATCTGCTCAAAAACAACACTTCATTACACAGAGGAATAAGATATATATTTGATCCTCACACAAAATGTAATTAGATCATGAACTCCAGAATATTTAAGAATACACAAAAAGGTTAAAGGTAAAGAGTGTCAAATGACGTTAGAAGCCTTAATCCAGTGGTACAACCCATAATTCAGAAAGGTTGGTGCTGTGCAAAACCTGTGAATGAAAACATTCCAAATGAAGTAGATTTTCATGAAGCTTATGCTATCCTGGTGAACAACTGAGCCTTACTCTGCTGCAAGAGGCCACTGCCATTAGGGAATAACATTACCATGAAGGGGTTTCCTTAGTCTGCAACAACGTTTAGGTAGACGATACGTGTCACATCAACATCAACATGAATGGCACGACCCAAAGTTTCCCAGCAGGACATTACCCAAAGCATCAAACTGCCGCCACCGGCTTGCCGTCTTCCCATTGTTCATCCTGGTGCCATCTCTTCCCCAGATAAGCGATGCGCACACACCCGGTCATCCACATGGTGTAGAAGAAAATGTGATTCATGAGAAAAGGCAACCTTCTTCCACTGCTCCATGGTCCAGTTCTGATGCTCACGTGCCCATTTGAGGTGCTTTCGGAGGACAGGAGTCAGGCACTCTGACCGGCCTGTGGCAACACACCCCCATACACAGCAAGTCGCAATGCATTATGTGTTCTGACCAGACACCACAGCACACATTTTGTGACCTTTACCATGCACTGGAGCACTTCTCCGCCAAGTGTGAAGAAGCCAGCGTAAGTTGGGGGTGAGTTGCTGCCTCAAGCGAAGGAGTTTTAGTATCTTGGGGTCTAATTCACGGGTGAAGGGAAAGTGGAGCCTGAGATGTACAGATGATTTGCCACAGCATCAGCATCAGCATCAGGGCGAGCGCTGCATCGGACCATCCTGGCGAAGAGAGGGGTGGCTGGATGGCAGCGCTCTCGGTTTACCTACTCTACCTAATCTACGTTCCAACCCTCACTTATGGTCTGAAGTTTTGGGTAGTAACTGAATTAATTGGATCATGGATACAAGCAGCCAAAAGGGTGGTGGATCTCTCAGTCGTAAGAGACCCGGTGGGAGCTCAATCTAGAGACACTGATCCTTTGTGTCGAAAGGAGCCAGTTCTGGTGGTTTGAGCATTTAGGTAGGATGGCTCCTGGACACGTCCCATTGGGAGGAGACCCTGGGGTAGACCCAGAACTCTCTGGAGGAATTACATATCTCATCGTGCCTTGGGGTCCCCTAGAAAAGGCTTTTACATCTCGCTATGGTGAGGGACGTGTGGATTACCCTGCTTTAGCCTGCTACCACCACGACCCCAGGAAAAAATGGATGGAGGCACATATATTATTTTAAGTTCATTGTTTATTGTACAAGAACACTATCACTGAACTGTGTATATTCTATACATATATTTGAGATAATATTATGGTCTTATTTTTAGTTTGTTCTCGGTTTCAATTTTATTCTCCTTTCAAGTCTGATTAGATTTTAGTTTTGAGTTTCTGACCTTCCTCTTTTGATTTAGTGACGTATGAGACCTGGCTACTGTAATGCCTCGACTTTACCTTGAACTAAAGTTGGTACCATCACTCTACATCATAATAAATAACCACAGCTGGGTGATGGCTGTCAGTGACAGTTGCTCATTCCTCACCCACTGTACTCACATTGGTGTAAGGGTGTGTGTGGTGGCGGTACACTATCCAGGGCGGGACTGCCAGGGTTCGGTTCAACATCTTAGCAAAGGCCAGAGATCCCAGGAAGTGGTCTGCCTGGTTCCCAAATCGACCTGAGCAAAAACATGGGGCACTTAATGTCATGTCAACAGTAAAATGACTGGAGGGAAAAGTTCGACACCTCCGTGTACCATGCTACGCATTAAGTGATTATAAATGAGTCATTACCCATGCACGGGCAGTACAACACGTAGCCATTCTCATCCCACGTCAGTTCTTCGGCCAAAGTCCGACACGTTTGCAGCACAATGAATAAAAGTAAACATGTTACTGTCGGAGGATGATATGCTGGTTGTTTGACCGCCATTGTGTTTTATTTGATATCCCACAATGCACTATTTCTTCTTCTTCGACTTTATAGAAGATTTGAAACGCTCATCAACAACGTCTGCTGCCCCCTACTGTACCGGAAGTGTAAAGAAAAAACATCAAATCTGGTCTCAATTAACCCAGTAAACTAAAAAAGAAAAAAGTCACCTATCCTTCCATATTACTTACTCACTTTTTTTAGTTTTCTGCTCCTGCCAGCAAAGAGATCTACTCCCTCTCACTGAAATGTGTCCAAGTTTGTCCCAGTATTTACAATATTTGTCACTCAGTACAACTACAGAACAATTGTAGGTTATTGTCTTGGTCAATAAACACTTTTTTTCCCATTAATGTTTAATAAGGAAATGTTGAGATATTTGGTTTCACCCAACCCTGACAGTCCACCATCTTTCAGGTCAAGCTCACCCTGACAAAGCAGGTAAAGGTGGTCAAGTTTTTATTTTTTAAACTAGGCTTTAGTCTCGACTTTTTTCATCAGTGATATTGGATCTTGGTTAAGGGTGCGTTCACACTTGTAGTTCGGTTCTCTTGATCCAGACCAAAGCAGACTTTTCTCAAATATTTTCTAGAAAAACATTTTTAGTCCTGGTTCACTTTGTGTTCATACTGGCATTTTTAACATTGGACATAAATAAGATATAAAACAAAAGGCATATGGTTTGTTTGGTTCAGGTTCAGGTGGCAGTGTTCACATTTGTTCAACTGAACCCAACAAACAGAACAATCGTACCAGAGTTTGTTTTAATCAAACCAAACTTGTGAATGCACCCTTAGTCTAAATTAGTGTTTAATGATGTCAGTGTTGTCTTGTCATGGAGAAAAACATCGTTGATGTCCATTTTTCACACCATTGTCACTAAACCCACTAAATCCTGTGACTTGAGGAGGCGTTCCTGTGAATTTTCTAATCAGGAACCATATTTTCAGATTATTATAACACCACATGTTTGCATTATGAAGCTGACACGCCTGTGTGTCATGAGCATCTTAACTGGCATAGTCCTTGATAAGCCGAAATCTGCCAGGGTCCTGGTCCCCCTGCCACAGTCAGTTGAAAAGTGTAGCTGAATCTGATGTTACAGGAACAACATTGACTACAAATGCTCAACTAACTAAGTCTGGTAACATGGTGCATATTGTAAAGCCCACAGAGGTTTAGCTTTAATTAATAATATTGACTTTACTGAACTCACATTTAAAATGAACAGTGATGGGTGGACGTGTTGCCAAAATATGAAAAGTTTGAAAGAAAATCCAAACTGCAGTTTGTAACTTCTACCTCTAGGGGTCTCCCAGTCAAAAAAATAAAAAATAAAACATACAGTATATACATAGCATGGGATCTGGGAACTGTAGTCTTCATTGTTAAAGGACAACCATTGAAACTGAAACACACTGTTACCATGAATGGATTTCTCTGAGTACACAACACAACAAAATATAAAGCATTTTAATTTTAGACATTTTATTGTGCCAAATACTATAAATAGTCACTGATTCAGCTAAATATATTAATGCCTGCTTCTGATCCTTCCTGTTGTTTGACAAACAAAGTGGAGAAAACAACAAACAAACAAAAAATGCATTAGACCTTCCTGCTTTGTCTTCAAGTTGAAATAAGAGGAGCCAGTCAGTGAGTGTATATGTCCAGTGATGAAGGCGTAGACGAAAAGAGGAGTAGCGTTCACAGAGTTCTGTCGTCAGTGGTTCCTCATTAGATATTGACATGTGTGCTCAACATGCCAAACAAACAACAACAACCCCAGTATGTGGCCTGGGTGTCGTCTCAAATGTTTGTTACCTTATGTTAAATCTGTGGACTCTCTGTCAACCTGACTCTTTTGACATACTCACCTGGCAATTACTTAAACATGTCACCTTTAAAAGATCATTATCTACTTTTGAGAGTCTATAATGCAGCTGATATTAACTGCATTTTTTTCTTTGCTTTTATTTCACTTTATTTATAAGTCAGCTTTTTATTGAATGGTGGCATGCACAAACAATAATACAAATTGACAACATAAAGCATAAATAACATAAATATAAAAAGATATAAGCATGAGTAATGGAGAGAGATCAACATAACACACACATTCACACACAGAGAGATACAGTGATCATTCGTACACCTGGGTGAATAGCTACAACTTTGTTTTTTCACATCTATGGTGGACCTCAGAGCAGAAGGCAGTTTGTTCCGTAGAACAGGACCAAGGTGCAGCTAGAAGATCTCTACCTGCTGACCTGATCTGACCTGAGAGCTGTTCTCTGGAGTCAAACCATTAGGTGCTTCATAGATCACTAACCACACTAATTGTTAGGATAATCCAACAAACATAGCGTTTACAGAAGTCAGTTTGAGATAGGATTGTTTTAAGTGTTGATTAATTATTCAAGTGTTAAAATACCGTCCTGGTGTTATTGGTAATGCGTTTATCAAAGTTGAGATCTGTATTCAAAATAATTCCAAGGTTTCTGACTTGCTCACCATGTTTCAGAGATAATGATGCCAGGTGTGAAGACATTTGTTGGACCAACTGAGTATCTCAGTCTCATCTGTATTCAGCTACCAAAACAATTATGTTAACAGGACTGAGGTTACCAGAGGAAAAAGAAATGTACACCTGTGTGTCATCCGCATATAAATGGTAGGAAATGTTATGTTGTTTTTTATGACAGTACTGACCCTCTTGGAACCCTTGATGAAATTTTCATTCCGACAGATTTAAAATAACATATTGAAACATTAAAAACTCCTGTCGTTTGAGTAGGAAGAAAACCAGCTAACAGGATCAGCAAAGCCAATTGACTCATGTAGCCTTTGAATTAAAATGTTGTGATGAACCGTGTGAAAGGCAGCAGTGAGATCAAGCAATACTGATATGGAAGATCTTTATGAGTCACAGCTGATATTAAGGTCACTGTTTACTATTAAGAGGCTATTAAAAGTCTGCATTGTGATTGGCTCTGAAACCTGATGGGTGTATATATAATAAATATTATGGGTAGAAATATTTTCATCTAGCTTTTTTATACAACCTTTATAAGTGCTTTGCTTTATAAGGGCAAGGTGAGAAATGTGTACAATACCTGGGCCATTATCACTGTACAGGCAAACGAATGTATGCAATTCAACTGTGAAAAATAAAATGTGGCCAAAACTTTTTTTGAATAAAGAAATTTAAAGTTTTCTGTATTTAAAACCAAAATCTTTCTTCTCGGTTCTTCACAATGAGCAGGTTAAGATGTATTCTACAAGGCCTTTGCTTTAAACCACATTTAATCCCTCCACATCCTCCAGTTCAGCCAACCCAGTCTAACGTATGCTCTCTTTGTATTCAATCACTCTCGTTTTTCTTTTCTCTGACGCTCGACAGCTGGCTGCTTTTTCCCTCTTTTCCTGAGTCTGCTCCTCCTCCATCCCTTGAATACACACTGTTTTTCATTGTTAGAGATGACAGTGATGATAACAATACAAAGAACCACAACTCAGTGGTACGAGAAGAAGACAGAAAGATTCAGGTGAACACATGACATGATCACAACAAGCAAACGAAACATAAATCCTGCCTCTCCACATTCAAACTTTTCATATAGAAACGTAGTAAAAATTTTGATGCTAGTATAGAAACAAAGAGACCTGTAGTTTTAGCTTCTGAAGACCTGGAGCACCAGGAATAGAAGTCTGCCCCATAGGGTCCAATTATAAATGAGACGGGAAATTCCCAGACAAAAGCAGACAGTTCTAGTTTTCTAACTTGGTGTAATGTTCACATTTTTAATTAATCCACATAAATTATACATCTACCTGTTCAGCTACTTCCTCAGACACTCACAGTAAGGTCATCTCAACAATTTGACCTCCATTTTTATGTTTCCCTGAGCCTGATTTGTTCAGAGGTTAGACTGGGCATTGCTATTTGTCCTGTAGCTTTGTCAACGAATATGCAAACAATACATCAAAATATGCAGATCGATCAGTAATGCTGTGCTATGTGTTTTGGTAGCAATTCACAAAAACAGGTATTTTCTATCAGTTTCAGATTTTAGAGAGGTTGTGTTCTCCACAGACTATTGAGAGTTAGAGTGGGTCACATCATCGTTAGAGTGGAGGGAGCTGTACAATTGTGTAAAAATCTTCTCCATGCAAACTTTTTATTCTCCATCATTTTTACATCACCATATTTACCTAGAGATATTTGTGCTCATCCTAGTGATAATTTGGAAGCTAACAGACATACGCTTATGACTCAGGGAGGCCTCAAGCAACAGGAACTCCAACCAACTACCTCAGAAGCTCCCATTTTAACTTAACCCATAAATTATGGAAGAAAGCCAACAGAAATTGCTCTAATGTTCAAATAATGAACTTTATCCAAGATATACATTCTATATCTACATGTTCAGCAACTTCTAAGGATTCCAACGGCGTGGTCATTTTAACAAAACCAGCTAGTTTTTGAATCAGGCTGTCTTGTTTCAGTGGTACGTCATTTTCAGACCTCCAATCAGCTTACTCCTCTGCTCTGATTGGTTATTTTATGTCGATTTTTTTCTCGCAGTTGAGACCTATCCCTTTTAATTGTACAGAATAGATCATTGACAGGAAACTTTACCTACTAATACTGCTATAGTACTACTGAAGTTTTTACCAGTACTGCCACTATTACAGGTTTTACTTACACAAACCATGTTGCCTATGAACCTTGATGATAGTGCTATTGATACTGACTTGCTACTGGCAATATTTGTATTGAGATATGCAACAACCATGAGGCACACTCAAAATGTCATTTTTTAAAATGTATCTCTGACCCACTGTCCTGTGCTATAACAATTTCACTTCCTTTTTGAATCTATAAGTTCCTCAGACACATCACTCTATACTTTGAGAAGCTGCAGAGCAAGAGTGTGACATTTCTTTTTCTTAGTAACATCTACAGATTCATAAACTAATAATAATAATTAAAAAAAAAAAATCATAATAATAATAATAAACTTTATTTGATCCTATCGTTGAGTGAAAAAACGATGAGATATTTTGTCGGTTTTATTCACACCTTCAATAAGAAAATCCTTCCTAAAGAAATCCAACCTAGATTGTAATGCACTAAAGAACAAAAGGCAAATATCCAACTTTCCATTCATCACCATGCTTTCTAAAAGAAAATAACATCCTGAAGGAATTTCAGTCAGGATTTAGAACACACTACAGCACTGAAACAACACTGAAACAATACATCAGTCATCTCAGACTAAATTCGGAGGAGATAGATATCAGGTATAGAACACACAACCTATAGATATCAGCTATAGAACACACTACCTATAGATATCAGCTATAGAACACACAACCTATAGATATCAACTATAGAACACACAACCTATAGATATCAGCTGCAGAGCACGCTACCTATAGATACCAGCTATAGAACACACTACCTATAGATATCAGCTATAGAACACACTACCTAGAGATACCAGCTATAGAACACACTACCTTTAGATATCAGCTATAGAACACACTACCTATAGATACCAGCTATTGAACACACTACCTATAGATATCTATAGAACACACTACCTATAGATATCTATAGAACACACTACCTATAGATACCAGTTATTGAACACACTACCTATAGATACCTATAGAACACACTACCTATAGATACCAGCTATAGAACACACTACCTATAGATATCAGCTATAGAACACACTACCTATAGATATCTATTGAACACACTACCTATACATATCAGTTATAGAACACACTACCTATAGATATCATCTATAGAACACACTACCTATACATATCAGTTATAGAACACACTACCTATAGATATCATCTATAGAACACACAACCTATAGATATCAGCTATAGAACACACTACCTATAGATATCAGCTGCAGAACACACTACCTATAGATATCAGCTGCAGAACACACAACCTATAGATATCAGCTATAGAACACACTACCTATAGATATCAGCTATAGAACACACTACCTATAGATATCAGCTGTAGAACACACTACCTATAGATATCAGCTATAGAACACACTACCTATAGATATCAGCTATAGAACACACAACCTATAGATATCAGCTGCAGAACACACTACCTATAGATATCAGCTGCAGAGCACGCTACCTATAGATACCAGCTATAGAACACACTACCTATAGATATCAGCTATAGAACACACTACCTATAGATATCAGCTATAGAACACACAACCTATAGATATCAGCTGCAGAGCACGCTACCTATAGATATCAGCTGCAGAGCACGCTACCTATAGATACCAGCTATAGAACACACTACCTATAGATATCAGCTATAGAACACACTACCTAGAGATACCAGCTATAGAACACACTACCTTTAGATATCAGCTATAGAACACACTACCTATAGATACCAGCTATTGAACACACTACCTATAGATATCTATAGAACACACTACCTATAGATATCTATAGAACACACTACCTATAGATACCAGTTATTGAACACACTACCTATAGATACCTATAGAACACACTACCTATAGATATCAGCTATAGAACACACTACCTATAGATATCTATTGAACACACTACCTATACATATCAGTTATAGAACACACTACCTATAGATATCATCTATAGAACACACTACCGATACATATCAGTTATAGAACACACTACCTATAGATATCAGCTGTAGAACACACTACCTATAGATATCAGCTATAGAACACACTACCTATAGATATCAGCTATAGAACACACTACCTATAGATACCAGCTATAGAACACACTACCTATAGATATCAGCTGCAGAACACACAACCTATAGATATCAGCTATAGAACACACTACCTATAGATATCAGCTATAGAACACACTACCTATAGATATCAGCTATAGAACACACTACCTATAGATATCAGCTGTAGAACACACTACTTATGGATATCTATAGAACACACTACCTATAGATATCAGCTATAGAACACACTACCTATAGATATCAGCTATAGAACACACAACCTATAGATATCAGTTATAGAACACACTACCTATAGATATCAGCTATAGAACACACTACCTATAGATATCAGCTATAGAACACACTACCTATAGATATCTATCGAACACACTACCTATAGATATCTATCGAACACACTACCTATAGATATCTATAGAACACACTACCTATAGATATCAGCTATAGAACACACAACCTATAGATATCAGCTGCAGAACACACAACCTATAGATATCAGCTATAGAACACACTACCTATAGATATCAGCTATAGAACACACTACCTATAGATATCAGCTATAGAACACACAACCTATAGATATCTATAGAACACACTACCTATAGATATCAGCTATAGAACACATAACCTATAGATATCAGCTATAGAACACACAACCTATAGATATCAGCTATAGAACACACTACCTAAAGATATCAGCTGCAGAACACACTACCTATAGATATCAGCTGCAGAACACACTACACTCTCTAGTAGTGTGTTCTATGTCTATAGTAGTAGTAGTCGTAGTAGTAGTAGTAGTAGTGGTAGTGGTGGTAGTAGTAGCAGTAGTAGTAGCGGTAGTAGTAGTAGTGGTAGTAGTGGTAGTAGCAGTAGCAGTAGTAGTCGTAGTGGTAATAGTAGTAGTAGTACTAGTACTAGTAGCAGTAGAAGCAGTAGCAGTAGTAGTGGTAGTAGTAGTACTAGTAGTAGTAGAATAAAGTAACAGAATCAAGTAATCGAGTAATAGAATCAATTAAAGGTCATATACATGTTGAAGTCATAATGACAAAATGGCTAACAACATTTTTTGGTTAAGAAGTTTAGATTTTACCATTTGGGTTTTTCCAATTTTCTGGGAAATGGTTTCATAAATAAAAACATAGCACACCATTCCTGATTAGCCTGTTTGGATGTATGTTTTATATGTGTTGGTTAAGCTGCAGGACTCAGTAAAAAAACATGTGAATGATTTTCAGTGTTTCACAGCTACTGTGCTTTCCTCTTCAGGTGCACGTAACAAGAGTTAAACCCCTATTTATTTATTTATTTATCTATTTATCTATGCAGGGTCCAAAACTTAAAAGTCTGTTGTAAACTGTCTAATCTCTCCTCTAAGATAACCTTTTGGTAGCAGTATGTCTTAGTGAAGTAAGAAATGTAGAATATGAAAGTAACAAACAAAACTGGTTCCATATACTATACAATACTCATAAAACTCATGTGTTTATACTTTCAATTTTCCTCTCAGATCTCCCTGTGACAGTGGTGTGCCTTCATGACGTGGATGTGGAGCTGGACAGGACTCTAGGTTCCACCCATCTACCTTATCAACCTGCTGCAGACCACGGCTGCTGGCTGTCTGTTCTCCCGATATGCCACCTCACAGAAACATGACTCTGTGCCACCCAGAAATGCTCAGAGGTTACATCATATGCATCATAAGATATCTTTCAGTGCAACACTCCCGTATTCAGCACCATTTGAGCAGGAATTGAAATGTTGCATAACCTTAGTGTTTGAGCAATAATCGCTTTAACTTTTAGGTGTGGTCAAACCTCATGTAGTTTGATAGACTGTGCTGTGCTACAGGATGAATTCTGCCCAAATATGACCAAAACAACTCGCTAAAAATGCATGTGTTAAGCCATGATTCTTAAATCTTCATTCCATGCAAAGCATGGTGGATTATTTGAGGTTAGAGGGCCGGCCTCGAATCAAGTCGGTCTTCACTCCAATATGTGATAACCCTGATTTCTCACCTGGAATAACGGTTAATGGTTTCTGGGTTTGGGAAACTAGAGGGATCATCTGTGTGACTTACTCAAGGGGTCCAAGTTCATGTCTTCCAGTCAACTAATTGAAAAATACAATATCCCAAAACAGGACTTGGTCTGTTATTTACAGGTGAGAGATTTTGTTAAGAGGGACACTACACTCTTAGACAACCAAAATATCTCCAGCTCTTGGAAGCTGCTTTTCAGACCTCAACTGGGCAACTCTATAAGCTCCTTCTCCAGTGTCTCAAAGGGTATGACCCTACAAACACTTCTCACCTTAAGGAAATATGGGGAAGATGTAGAGATTACAGATGATGATTGGGATGATGATGTAACTGTAACTAGATGAAAACAATTCAACTCAAGATTCTACATAGGGTCCATGTATCCCCCTCCCTACGCCATAAATCTAATCTTGATTCTCCACTATGTCCCAAGTGTAAAACAGAAACAGGCAGTCTCACCCATTGCCTGTGGTCTTGCAGGAAAATACAGCAATTCTGGTGTGTTATAGGGTGGGAAATTGATCCTATCTATTATTGAGTGTGACCCACTGTGCATGCTACTTGGGATATCAAATGCCTCCATTACTGATAAATATAAACATGCTCACATTCTGTGCAAGAAAATATATTCTTCTGAACTGGATAACAAAGTCCCAACTAAAACATTTTGGCATAAGATCATGTGTGAATATGTGTCAGCGGACTATTTGACATGCATGTTGCATCTGAGTGAATTTAGCTATTTGTTATTTTTCTTTCAATACAGTGTCAATCCTGAGACTTCCACCTTTGTGAATGTGTGTCTATGAGCCGAGATGTTCCGTTTTATTTTGTTTCCAGATTGTTTTTGTTGCTTTTTCCTTCTGTTTTCATGGTTTGTTGTTTTTGTGGATTGATTGCTTTGATGCAGCCACAGTGTTTTTTTGTTAAATCAAAATAAATAAATATATATTGAAAAAAAAGAAGAAGAATGAATAGAATAACAGATTGTTTTGTACTATAATGTTACAGGATAGTCGTGTCCCTCTCTGTGGTGGTTTCCTCCATCCTTTCTGACCTGTTTATGACCATCTCTGCTAATGTAAACCGCCCATCTGTTTTAAACGAAACACACACATTTCCCACCACACCAGACCCTCAAAATAGAGACTGCTGGGTATTTTGGTGGCAAAGAAATACTCTCCAGATGTGATCAAATTGTCCCCTTTCTAATTGCTATTGTACTCACTGATGGTTATTTTGGATCTCAATTTAGACGACACTCAAAGTGCTTCCCACAACTGGAGTCTTGAGTGTTATATCATATAGGTGATATGCTTAAAAGAAGAGCTGTGAGGTTAAGTGTTACAGGATGGTAAAACGGGATGATACTGAAGGAGCAGTCGGAGATCTGCCTACTGTTATACAGCCCTGCTAACAGACACACAGATGGTTCTACTCAGTGCCTGATGAAGGCTTTATTTAAGGGAGCCCATCGCTTTCTTCTCTAGGCTCATCATAGTTTGTAAGGCTGCTTCCTCTTCCTTTACAGTGTATCTAATCAGGACTGATTAGGTGTGTGGTAGACTGAGACATGCAGGGCTGCTCCTGCTCTTCCTGCATGTGAGAGGTTTCCTAAACCGGACAGACAGAGAGAAATCAGAGAAAGTCAGTGCCACACCATAATGTGGCATTCAAATCACTACACGACTCCAAATATGCAATCAACCTGACTATGGTCACATCAACCTAGGTGTGATCCAAATAAACAAACCACAGCATCATGAAAGAAGTCTTTCGGATGAGAAATCACCACATCCATCCTCAACCTCCTGTTTCTCCATCATTCATTCTTGTCCAGTTTGTTTTGGCCTCACATGATCAGACTACAGCTGAGAGTGGATATTCTAGTAAAACCTAATCATTTTTACATTGCTGACATTGGATTGAAACATTATGAGAGCCACCAATGACACTAGAATACCAGAGTGTAACTGACAAATCCTTCTTTGTAATTGCCTGACTGGATTGATGCTGTTTTACACTCACAGTAGTTTCATTTTTACCTACCTGGACTTTTTGGACCATTTAATTAAAAGAATAATAATGATTTAATCCAAATCTATCAGACCACTTTATTTGCCTCATCTCTCTTCTTTCTCCAAATGTCTTACTGTATCCCAGTCTTAATAATCAGCTGTCCTCAGTTTTTCACACAGTTTAAAATTATTCATGTCAGAGTTTAAATGTATTTAATTATCAGAAAATATTGGATAGAAAAGAGAGAGTACTAGTACTGAGTACTGGAGTAATAACTGTATGTACATAAAAGATAAACCCTAATTCTATAATAAAATGCAATGACATAATTGCAAATAATTGAGTCTTTCCTGTTTTAGAGTCATGTAATAAATAAAGTCTCATGAAAGATAGAATTTATTTGATTGTGTCATGATGGATTAATTCTTAATGACTTGCATTTTTACATTTTAATCTATATGTAACGTGAACTTTCTCACTTTGAATATTTGATTCTTAACTAATCTTCAATTGTCTTAATAAAGAATCTCACATAACCTTGAGAATTAGCCTTTAAGGTATAGATATGTAAATTTAATTGTTTTGAAGCCATCGATTTTTGTTTAAAGAAAATATTAGTAAGCAACAACTTTTTTTCAGATTACCCTTCCTCGGTTCGGGGTTCGATTACTAACATTTTTCGCTCGGGCTGCTTTGAGAAAAGTTTGCTTAAAAACTTACTTAGCCTTTTAAATCTGAAGCAAAAGATATACGTGGGCCCATTCTGTTTTTACGAGGCTTAAGTGCCTTAACATTTCCAACTGTCGAGGAGGCTTAATAATACTAAAATCCTATTTCCGTCCCACTTATTTCAAACAGCGCATTAGTTCATCGGATAAAAACAAACGTCCGATCATTATCTAAATAATACCTGTGGATGCTAAGTCCAAATGATTACTTTTCTCACCCTCTCATGTGTTTTTATCTCACCCGACTCCTCTGAAAATGAGCCGTCATGTTTCATATTTGCTTCAAACTATTTCCACCGCGCTACAACAGCCGCTAAGTCTATTGTGATTTAGGAGGCATTTCTCCCTAAACAACTGGCATTTTCTGACCGGCTCTGCCTGTATTGAACACAGCCAAAAGGCTTTTGATGCTTTCATGATCCGTCGGAAATATTGCAATTACGAAGGAGCGATTGATTACCGATCAAAACAAGAACAAACACAAGTGAAAGTTTCTACGATGCTGTGAATTTTAAACGTCGGCCAGCACCTTAAGATTGATATTCAACTATGTTTATTTAACATTCTAACTAAAACATCAAGCACCAGCACTGCAACACAATAAACTAACTTTATTATATCTTGTTTCAAGTCAATTGTAAAATAAATAAACAGACAAATAATCGTTTGTTAGCTTTCATTATACTGTTGTATTGAATAGTAATTTTTTCATCAAGAAGTATATGTCAAGCATATTCTACAAATATAAAATTTGAGCAGACGGGCAGCACTTGAAGGCAGCATGATTGAAGACTCTTGCTCCCCCACCCCCCATATTCACTCTCCCTACACAAACACATTCACCCTGTGGGCTTGGTGGGGCTGGAAAGAGGTGGTGGGGGGTTAGGGTGATGAGGAAACGAGCTGATGTGCCCTGGAAGTAATTCTTTCACCCCCTCCCCATAAAAACACAAGGTGGGAGAAACGGGACCACCACCGGTAGCCTTCACCACGTGGGGACCCCGGACGACCATCCACATTCCTGCTGATGGCCTGAAAATCCTGCTGGTTTCTTCCTCCATGTTAACACTGCAATAAAAATATCTCACTATAAAATTAGGATTCAAGGCTATTTATGAGCGTGTTTTTGAACGATTTAATCAAAATAATGTATTTTGTATTTTTTCCCACCACCGTTTTCAAAACATATTTCTGGTTAATGTTCACCAGAAAAATCTTGACGTTTCTCCAAGTAAATATAAGAAAAGCTAGTCATTAAATTATAGTGAAAAAAGATGTCCATTTTTATTAATTTGTTCACATATTTTCTCACACTTTTACGTTCTCATAAAGTCTGTAAAGTCGTGTTGACATTGTGGACATTTTTAGAATTGTTATGAGTAGCATTTTTATTTTGTACAATTTCATTCAAAACAGAAATTTACAAGCTATAAAAAAACAGAAATCTTACAACTAATAATAGGATATATTAAAGAATCCGTTGTTTGTCAGGCCCTGTGAACAAATATGAAATAACTGAAAAGCTGATGTTTCTGTTGCTTCTGTTTGGTTTCAGATGTCAACATAGAGCCTCACGAAACAAATACGGTTGTTTATTTTAATTAGCCTATAAATAATATTTCATATGTAACAACTGTGATAAGCTTAAAATGTATTTGTAAAGTTTTAATATTTCCAAATAGATAATGCTCTATTTAACTTTGCCTGCAGGCAATAATATAACATTAGTAGATATTAATAGACTTCTAATATCTATGATTTTCAGAAGCCGAGTCTGGAGAAGCTGCAGGTGTTTGAAACGAATCTGTTGCTTGTGGACTGGGAGGACTGGCTGCAGGCTTGCTAAAACACCAGTAAGCTGTCCCTGGTTAAAAAAAAAAAAGTTTGTGAAAGTGGCCTGACGTCACACTCCCACAATGCTTACCGCCCCAGTACTCCACTGCAGCCTGAGGGGAGCCAGACACACTCTCAGGCCCCGAATATAGAAAAATTATTTTAAAAAATCTAAAAAAATAATTTAACTACCAATCGAAGGGAGAAAGGAGCGGGGAGCGGTGGCGTGGGCTCTCCCGCGGCGGGTTTCTGCTCCGGTCTGGGATGGAAGGTTACCGGGACTCCATGTGAAATTGACTAATGCGGTGCTGGAAACTTTTTGGTGGGTAAACTGCTGTTTTTTTTCACTAAGACCTCATAATGTGGCTGCATGTCCTGGTGTGTGCATGTGTGTCTTTCTAAAACTTTGGATCAACTCATGCTGACGTGCGCGACACTTTAATTGTTATGAATGCGTTGTTAGAATCGCGCAATCGGACTTTATGTATGTTTGTCTTATTTTTATGGCAGCGAGTAAGGATCTGGGTATTTAATTCTAATTTACTGATCGCCTCCTCTGCCCCGCGAGGCGTTTTGGTCGACAAACATGTTGCAAAAGCGAATCTGTGGAGTCGTTAAGCGCGGCGCACTTTGTCCAGCGGCCCTCGCCGTTGACGTTTGATGTTCTTTGCAAGTTTTCGGCCATCTGGTGAGTTTTAAGCAATTTCCTAGTATTTATCAAGTGTGGCATGTCAGTGCAGAGCAGAGACAGATAGAGGGAATGTGGAGTGTTTACGGAGGGGAAGTGTGAAAAGCATCAGACTATCTTTAAAAGAGAAGTTTGGTGTCTGATGTCCAGCGGTCCCCGCAAACCTTGAAGCCATTGTTGCCGTCTGATATTGTGCTCGGCCCCTCCACTAGCTTGTCATGTTTGTCGCTGATCGGAAGTTTTGCGCATGTGTGTGTCTGTGTGTGTGTGTGTGTGTGTGTGTGTGTGCAGGAGAGTGTGTGCTTTTCCTTGGAAGCGGGTAAATAACAACCCCACCAGAGGGGGGTTGGGGTCAGAATGTGGGGGTTCAGTTTATGCACTTGTTATTGATAGCTGACTTAGCTGCAGGCTTATTGTCGATCAGCAGTGTTGAAATAAGACCAAACTACAGCTGGAGGAACAACAAAGTTTTCTGCAGCCGACAACAACAAAACAAGTCACTCCAAAGTTGCTTTAATGAGTTTACATTGAGTTTATCGGATTGTGCTGTTTTTGTATGCGTTCACTTTATTATTATTATTATTATTATTATTATTATTATTATTATTACTATCATTATTATTATTATTATCACTGCAGCAACATTCTGTAACTAATCACTTATATTTCTTCTCTTGTAGTTTACAGTCACAATCCACATGTAATCATGACATCATGTGTAAAAGGCTTCTTGTTGGTCAGGTGTTACACATATATGTAGTTCTCCACAGACAAACAAAGAGGAGAGATTTTCTCCATTTATTGATTAGGTGGTAAAATGTGAAAAAAAAGTTTTAAAAAGTTTTTAGTTACCTAAATTGTTGCCTTTAAATTGCTAGTTTTGTCAGATAAATAGACCAAAACCAGATTTACTACCAAAACATGACTCCTGACTTTACGTCATTTCTTACATTCACCTTTTTAATGTACTTACATACAATATAATAGCCAAGTGTTTCATAAGAAAATTTAGAGCACAATCTCAGCATTTCAGTCCATTTGTGTTCAGATTCCTGAATGTCTATAAAATATACCTTTACTCACGTGGATAAATTGTTTTGGTGCTTGAATTGGATCTTATGGAGTCTTATGTTCACAGAAGCAGAAGAATATGTGAATAAAATTGTATATTAATTTATAATAAATAGCTAAAATGACATTTTACAATATTGTTTTTTGAGTAGAAGTGTTGTGTGACTCGAGTTTCATCCGGTTTTTGAGGGACTGAGATAAAATTAGACTGAATAATGACTTCATACATATGAAGCTTCAGGCTTTATGTGTGCAAATGAAAAATAACCATAATGACTGTAATAACCATCTTTTTAAAAAAATGAAATGTTTGCTATATAAGGAAATCCCATTGAAGAAACAGAGGAACCGATGAATCCATACACAAGGAGGCAGATGATGAGCTTTTTGATCTCTCCTGTAGGAAGTAGAGTAAGAGAAGAGGAGAATAGACATTCAAGCAACATTCACACCACTGGGCGACTCCAGTTTAACACAAAGATATTAATACAAAATTGTGAAAAAGCATGTATGCATCCATAAACCTCGGAGGGTTAATGAGTTTTTCATTTCAATGATTTTCACAATAGTTGCTGATTAATTTGCCCAGTAGGTTTGTCATGACAC
Organism: Chaunax sp. Z400; assembly: GCA_037577475.1. Taxonomy (NCBI): domain Eukaryota; kingdom Metazoa; phylum Chordata; class Actinopteri; order Lophiiformes; family Chaunacidae; genus Chaunax; species Chaunax sp. Z400. The sequence continues at coordinate 28,396,657 of CM075195.1, forward strand.
ACACATCCTTATCCAATCAGGGAACTCCAACTTTAACTTTACTTGTGATTCCATCGACTGATAATAATAAAATCTCTGCCTAATTTGATTGATGCTCTACAAAGATTGAATGATTTAGAAAAAAGAGGCAATCATTTATTTTGTGGTAGGAGTGATTTTGGCTGCAGCTCCAGTGAAATAGGACCTGGAAAAGATTAATATGAAAGTCTGATGGAGTGGTTTCAGTGGGGTTTTTTCCTCTGCAGCAGGTCTGAGACAAGCATGTTCCATCAAGGCCTCCAGCTACATAATAAGGAAATGGAAGTGAGTTTGTCAGGAGACAATGCTTTTGTTGCTGCCAGTCTTGGTGCAAGTTGAGACCCATGTGTTGATGTTTTCTACTCTCTCACTATAACAGGCCTGTTAGAGATGGTCCCGCTCCATGGCCTTTAACAGATTTCATTTCCTCCAGAGACTTCCCAAACATTTGCTGGTTTGTATTCTGGTTTGTAGATGCAGCGACAGATGCACATAGCTTATGAAATGAGCATTATAAAACTCGAAAAGATCAGAGGTGAAGTTGATGCTCATGTGTTTATGATAAATAACATCGAACAACTTTTATTATTAAATGCACTTTTGGACAAAAAAGGTGTAATGAAGCGCCAAACAGCTCAGGAATACAGTTTTTGAAATTCTTTTCCCTTTATCTTTTAGTGACAGAAATAAAATCATAAAGAGTTCTCCTACTTCTAGATATTTTTCACTCCCTTACAACCTGTTGTTTCTTGTAGTTTTTGGCGTCCAAGCTTTCTTGGCTGCTCTCCTTTCCAAAATGCTCTCTGCCGGCTCCATTGAGCCAGATTCTTCTCATTAACTTCCATGCATTGCTTTACATTACTTGCATGCCCCTGTGGTTGGAGGCAGCACGTTTCATGTTTGCCTTTGTGATTGAGTGAATGTGTTTGCCTGTGAGAGCTTGCACACATGCCTGTTTGTGAGATGGTAGATGTGCGCGTTCCTGTGTGTGTGAACTCATGGTGTGAGCTTGTGTGTTTCAGAGAGAGAGAGAGAGAGGGGGAGCTGTTTTTGAGCCTGAAGGGAGGTCTTCTCCCCTCAAAATCCCCCCACAATTCCTTGCACCTCTGCGAGCAGCAGTAGTGCTGGTACTAGTGGCAGCAGAGTCAGTGGTGGCGGCAACAACAGCAGGCTGATTTCCATGAGAAAAGAGCATCAGTTGGGTTAATGGGAGGGACAGCCCTGTGAGGGGACAAATGGTAGTTAATAACCAGGGAAGAATCGGAAAAGCTCTGATCCCTTTCTTTGTACTTCTTCACCTTCTAGAGGCAGGGATGGGAAGGGGTGGGTGGGGGTGTAGAGGAGATGGGTGAGGGAATAAGGGACACGGGGTTCATGCTGGAATGGATGTTTTTCACTGAAGGCCTGCAATAAGATTGTACTAGTTATTATTTTCTCAGAACAGCGGGAGAAAAAAATGCAGACCCTGAGAAGTGGAAAGCAGTATGGGGCATTGCAGAAGAAGTGTGTGTGTGTGTGTGTGTGTGTGTGTGTGTGTGTGTGTGTGTGTGTGTGTGTGTGTGTGTGTGTGTGTGTGTGTGTGTGTGTGTGTGCAAACACAAGGGAAGTTTGTGTATTAGCAGCCCTTTTTGTGTCTTTCTATGTAACCTTCACTTGTTTACTTCCATTCAGTATCATTGGATGAGGGATCTAGATTTATTTTTTGTGGTAAAGGTCTCACACAGCAGCTGCTGGTCATTCAGGTCACCTTGAGTGAGTGATGGCTGGAGAGGAAGAGAGAGGTTCTTGGTGTATGACAAGCCTTTTCAGGCCTTTCCCTTCATGTGTGTGAGGCTTTTCATCGCAGATATCTACAAATCATTTGCAGATATCTGTGTTATCCATATCTGTGTTATCCATATCTGTGTTATCCATATCCATGTTAAAGCTATACTCCCACTCAACTAACAGCCTAGGCGTACAAAATGCATTCCACACAAAATGCGGCATATCAATTAATAAATATCATTTTATTATTTGCATAATTTAAACGAAAACATGCATAATGAAAGGGAATTCTGTGGGTAGATTTGTTTTGCTTTTCCTACCTGGCAGCTACTTCCCTGCAGCTTCCCATCTCTTATGCACATGTACAAACCAGCCGTGTGTCCAGATTTAGATTTCAGTAGCTCCCATCGATCCTTCTGCTCTCCAGTATTTACCAGTTTTGCTTTCCGTTTCTTTTCGTCAGCTACTCGACGCCTTTTCCTCGCACTATCTGTTATTTTATGTCGTCCACACTTTCTCTTCTCCATGTTCTCCATTTGATCGCAGATTTGAAACTTCCTTGCATGCGCGTTGGCCTTGCGTGGCCTAGAAAATCCGGGGAAAGCCCTTGGGGAAGACGTGACGTCACCGAATTTGAAAACGGCCCTTTGTTTACTTCAGAATATTCTCTCCTCAGGGTGTTAAAATAGGAATTGTTCTCTGTATTCCGCAGTGTAAAAATATGACCGTTATATCAGGCTGTAGAATAGCATTTGTCCTACTGAATAAAAATATTGTGGTTACTTTCAGTGTTTCTGAGAATCAACAGTTTCACAACACAAGTCTATCAATATATTCTTACACCTCTAGTCTAAAATTCAACCTAGCATCATGTTTACTATATACCATTATAACCTACTGTTACATTATGTTTAATAAATACCATTATAACCTACTGTTACATTATGTTTAATAAATACCATTACAACCTACTGTTACATTATGTTTAATAAATACCATTATAACCTACTGTTACATTATGTTTAATAAATACCATTACAACCTACTGTTACATTATGTTTAATAAATACCATTATAACCTACTGTTACATTATGTTTAATAAATACCATTACAACCTACTGTTACATTATGTTTACTATATACCATTATAACCTGTTACATTATGTTTAATATATACCATTATAACCTACTGTTACATTATGTTTACTATATACCATTATAACCTGTTACATTATGTTTAATATATACCATTATAACCTACTGTTACATTATGTTAAATATATACCATTATAACCTACTGTTACATTGTGTTTAATATATACGTTATAACCTACTGTTACATTATGTTAAATATATACCATTATAACCTACTGTTACATTATGTTTACTATATACCATTACACCTACTGTTACATTATGTTAAATATATACCATTATAACCTACTGTTACATTATGTTTACTATATACCATTACACCTACTGTTACATTATGTTTACTATATACCATTACACCTACTGTTACATTATGTTTACTATATACCATTATAACCTACTGTTACATTATGTTTACTATATACCATTATAACCTACTGTTACATTATGTTTAATATATACCATTATAACCTACCGTTACATTATGTTTAATAAATACCATTATAACCTACTGTTACATTATGTTAAATATATACCATTATAACCTACTGTTACATTATGTTTAATATATATCATTATAACCTACTGTTACATTATGTTTAATATATATCATTACAGCTACTGTTACATTATGTTTAATATATACCATTATAACCTACTGTTACATTATGTTTAATATATATCATTACAGCTACTGTTACATTATGTTTAATATATACCATTATAACCTACTGTTACATTATGTTTAATATATACCATTACACCTACTGTTACATTATGTTTACTATATACCATTATAACCTACTGTTACATTATATTTAATACATACCATTATAACCTACTGTTACATTATGTTTAGTACATACCATTACACCTACTGTTACATTATGTTTAATATATACCATTACAGCTACTGTTACATTATGTTTAATATATACCATTATAACCTACTGTTACATTATGTTTAATATATACCATTACACCTACTGTTACATTATGTTTAATATATACCATTACACCTACTGTTACATTATGTTTAATATATACCATTATAACCTACTGTTACATTATGTTTAATATATACCATTATAACCTACTGTTACATTATGTTTAATATATATCATTACAGCTACTGTTACATTATGTTTAATATATACCATTATAACCTACTGTTACATTATGTTTAATATATACCATTACACCTACTGTTACATTATGTTTAATATATACCATTATAACCTACTGTTACATTATATTTAATACATACCATTATAACCTACTATTACATTATGTTTAGTACATACCATTACACCTACTGTTACATTATGTTTAATATATACCATTACACCTACTGTTACATTATGTTTAATATATACCATTACACCTACTGTTACATTATGTTTAATATATACCATTACACCTACTGTTACATTATGTTTACTATATACCATTATAACCTACTGTTACATTATGTTTAATATATACCATTACACCTACTGTTACATTACGTTAAATATATACCATTATAACCTACTGTTACATTATATTTAATACATACCATTATAAGCTACTGTTACATTATGTTTAATATATACCGTTATAACCTACTGTTACATTATGTTTACTATATACCAATATAACCTACTGTTACATTATGTTTAATATATACCATTACACCTACTGTTACATTATGTTTAATATATACCATTACACCTACTGTTACATTATGTTTACTATATACCATTATAACCTATTGTTACATTATATTTAATACATACCATTATAACCTACTGTTACATTATGTTTAATATATACCGTTATAACCTACTGTTACATTATGTTTACTATATACCAATATAACCTACTGTTACATTATGTTTAATATATACCATTACACCTACTGTTACATTATGTTTAATATATACCATTACACCTACTGTTACATTATGTTTAATATATACCATTACACCTACTGTTACATTATGTTTACTATATACCATTACAACCTACTGTTACATTATGTTAAATATATACCATTATAACCTACTGTTACATTATATTTAATACATACCATTATAACCTACTGTTACATTATGTTTAATATATACCATTATAACCTACTGTTACATTATGTTTAATATATACCATTATAACCTACTGTTACATTATGTTTAATATATACCATTACAGCTACTGTTACATTATATTTAATACATACCATTATAACCTACTGTTACATTATGTTTAATATATACCATTATAACCTACTGTTACATTATGTTTACTATATACCATTATAACCTACTGTTACATTATGTTTAATATATACCATTACAGCTACTGTTACATTATGTTTAATATATACCATTATAACCTACTGTTACATTATGTTTAATATATACCATTACACCTACTGTTACATTATGTTTACTATATACCATTATAACCTACTGTTACATTATGTTTAATATATACCATTACAGCTACTGTTACATTATGTTTAATATATACCATTATAACCTACTGTTACATTATGTTTAATATATACCATTACACCTACTGTTACATTATGTTTACTATATACCATTATAACCTACTGTTACATTATGTTTAATACCATTATAACCTACTGTTACATTATGTTTAATATACAGTAAACCATTATAACCTACTGTTACATTATGTTTAATACCATTATAACCAACTGTTACATTATGTTTAATATACAGTATACCATTATAACCTACTGTTACATTATATTTAATATATACCATTATAACCTACTGTTACATTATGTTTAATACCATTATAACCTACTGTTACATTATGTTTAATATACAGTAAACCATTATAACCAACTGTTACATTATGTTTAATATACAGTATACCATTATAACCTACTGTTACATTATATTTAATATATACCATTATAACCTACTGTTACATTATATTTAATATATACCATTATAACCTGTTACATTATGTTTAATACCATTATAACCAACTGTTACATTATGTTTAATATACAGTATACCATTATAACCTACTGTTACATTATATTTAATATATACCATTATAACCTACTGTTACATTATGTTTAATACCATTATAACCTACTGTTACATTATGTTTAATATACAGTAAACCATTATAACCTACTGTTACATTATGTTTAATACCATTATAACCTACTGTTACATTATATTTAATATATACCATTTCATCTAGTGTTACATTATGTTTAATATATACCATAACACCTACTGTTACATTATATTTAATATATACCATTTCATCTACTGTTACATTATGTTTAATATATACCATTGATGTTAGTGAATGTCAGGGAACTTTAAAAGCTATTTAAAAGCAACGTGTGAGCTAACTTTAAATAGATTTTGCTGTGTAATTGACATTACTCAGTCAGTTTGCTGATTTTATGACTCTTGTGTTTATATTACACTATATAGTATTTACTATTATCCCAATATTGCCAAATTTCTCATAGCTCATGACTGCTATTAGTGATGCTTGGTTTGATGCGATGACTAAATTATGATCGTTAATGTCAGGTAGTATTAGGTACCTTTAAATAGATAAAGCTGTGTAATAGAAATTAAAGGTAACACCATTTTTTGTTTATATCTTTCACTTGAAAGATGATCTCTGTACTGATTCATACAATATACTTATGAATATTATCGCTTTTCACATTACATGAACAGGGTTTTAATTAGGGATAAAGTCTACCTGGTGCAAAAACATTCACAAAACATTAGTCTTTAGCTTCGTTATAGCAAATACAGAACTATATATATTTACTACATTAAGTTGGCAGCCGGGACCGAGAGAAGAATGATGCTTGGCTGTGTAATAGACTGATTGGAAACAGACATTTGAATGTGCAGTGTAGTCTACAGATACACACTACCATGCACACAGATTTTTACAAGGCTAATTAAAATGAAAAAAGAAACGTCATGTTTTCATTTTTGTTATGCATAGGCACAAAGTTAACAATACGAGAACACATGCACTCGTTTACTCACCCTGTGGCAGAGGCTGGACGGACCAGCGCACATTCTGACGGGCCTGCAGCATGCCAGTCAGAAATAGTAAGAGGATGCTAGATGCTTGAACCACATACTGCCACTTTTCCTTGTGGATCTTTTTCTAGGAAGAGCAGGGCAGCTGTGGCTTTTCAGAACCTAGAGCCCTCCATCAACCAGCACCCATGGTTTACACCACACAACACACACTCCCTTTCCTCTCCCTCCCTCCCCTCCTCCCTCTCTCTCCATTTCCAAGTATCTTAATTTCTTTGTGTTCTCTTTTTCTTATCTCTGTCATCATTCCTTTTCTCACACTCTGTTCATCCGTCCCTCTCTGTTTTGTCCGTCATCCTCCTCTCCCAGACTGAGTTTACAGCCCCCGGGCCACTTCCGCCAGGCTGTCGGCAACAGATTTATTAATAGGCTTTTCTCTCTCTGCAGTAAACACAGCGTTGGTTTAGGGGGTTGTCTCTCAGACACTCATAGACTTGTACTTAACCTACGCACTGACTGACGGGGGAATAGAGGAAGGTCTGTTGGCTTCAAAGATCATCCACTGCAGATTAAATCATGGAGGGGCTGCTGGAAATAAACACAAGTAGGAAACACAAATTACTTTTAGTTTAAGAGCCAATAAGGTTTGTAAATTTGTAATATATTACAGCGTTTTTGGTGAGAACACATGTCACAGAGGTCTTTTGGTGGATTTAACTGTATTTGGAAGTTTGCACTGTTAACCTCAGCCTCCTGACTGCAGTATATGTACCTCAGCAACAGGTATAACTCAGTCACTTAACCATCCATTCATTCAGTCTATTTTGGAGCTCTTACCACAGTCTATCAACAGAGATGGAGTTTGCCCAGTTGTCAGTGGATGTACATGTACATTAATGTTCAATGATCAGATTTATTTATTCAGGCATTTATCACTATGACTTACATGACTTTTTATGCGTGGTTAGAGGATGCAGGGAAATTGACTGATTAATCAGCTGTCAGATTTTTCCTACTCCAAACTATTGTTATTTTATTGGAATTTGAAAATCGGCCGTTGGCTGACCTCTCTAAATTAGCACTAGATGATTTTTCAACAGGCTACTTTTTGGCATCTTGTCTTGTACAGACTTTAGGATGAGATGCTCTTTTGTACAGTTTCTGTAGACCTATTACATTTAACCTGCTGGTACAAAATGTGGGCAAATTAATGGTTTTTAAGTTACATGAATCTTTCAATTTTCTCTTTAGACTTGACAAAATTGCTGCATTTAATCATTAAAAATGACAAAATTCTCTCCTAGGTCCTCAGTTTTGCCTGTTTGTCTGCATCATTGCAGTGTCTCCCCCTTTTGTTTCGCCCTAAACTGTTTGCATGCCTGCTGAGGCCACATGTCCCAGGTAAAACAAAAACAGCATCCTCATCAGCTGGTGTGGAAGACATGGTAATAAAGAAACAGCATTGATATTATATTGCAGTAATAGAGCTATTAGGCCCTAGTATTATGAGTATAATAAGGAATGTTGGTGCTGAGCTTACATGTTTGACAAGCAGGCAGGAGATATATTTTCACTTTTACTGTAACCAATGTGTTTGACAAACATCATCCTGTTCTGGTGGGTTTCATTCATTCTGTCCACATTCCAATTCTAAATCAACATTTAATTGCTGTGCAGCTTCAAATTTGATGGCATGTTTTTATTAAACAAAATATTCTGCTTCAGTCCACACTGTAAAACTTAGATGTTGTTATATTGAGCCTATAGGTTTGTGTTGTTGTTATATTGAGCCTATAGGTTTGTGTTGTTGTTATATTGAGCCTATAGGTTTGTGTTGTTGTTATATTGAGCCTATAGGTTTGTGTTGTTGTTATATTGAGCCTATAGGTTTGTGTTGTTATATTGAGCCTATAGGTTTGTGTTGTTATATTGAGCCTATAGGTTTGTGTTGTTATATTGAGCCTATAGGTTTGTGTTGTTGTTATATTGAGCCTATAGGTTTGTGTTGTTGTTATATTGAGCCTATAGGTTTGTGTTGTTATATTGAGCCTATAGGTTTGTGTTGTTGTTATAATGACTCTATAGGTTTTTGGTGTTGTCATATTGAGCCTATAGGTTTGTGTTGTTGTTATATTGAGCCTATAGGTTTGTGTTGTTGTTATACTGAGCCTATAGGTTTGTGTTGTTATATTGAACCTATAGGTTTGTGTTGTTGTTATAATGACTCTATAGGTTTTTGGTGTTGTCATATGGGGCCTATAGGTTTGTGTTGTTGTTATATTGAGCCTATAGGTTTGTGTTGTTGTTATACTGAGCCTATAGGTTTGTGTTGTCATATTGAGCCTATAGGTTTGTGTTGTTGTTATATTGAGCCTATAGGTTTGTGTTGTCATATTGAGCCTATAGGTTTGTGTTGTTGTTATATTGAGCCTATAGGTTTGTGTTGTTGTTATACTGAGCCTATAGGTTTGTGTTGTTATATTGAACCTATAGGTTTGTGTTGTTGTTATAATGACTCTATAGGTTTTTGGTGTTGTCATATTGAGCCTATAGGTTTGTGTTGTTGTTATATTGAGCCTATAGGTTTGTGTTGTTGTTATACTGAGCCTATAGGTTTGTGTTGTTATATTGAGCCTATAGGTTTGTGTTGTTGTTATTATCAGCCTATAGGTTTGTGTTTTTGCTATATTGAGCCTATAGGTTTGTGTTGTTGTTATATTGAGCCTACAGGTTTGTGTTGTTGTTATACTGAGCCTATAGGTTTGTGTTGTTATATTGAGCCTATAGGTTTGTGTTGTTGTTATATGGAGCCTATAGGTTTGTGTTGTTGTTATATTGAGCCTATAGGTTTGTGTTGTTGTTATATTGAGCCTATAGGTTTGTGTTGTTGTTATATTGAGCCTATAGGTTTGTGTTGTTGTTATATTGAGCCTATAGGTTTGTGTTGTTGTTATATTGAGCCTATAGGTTTGTGTTGTTGTTATATTGAGCCTATAGGTTTGTGTTGTTGTTATATTGAACCTATAGGTTTGTGTTGTTATATTGAGCCTATAGGTTTGTGTTGTTGTTATATTGAGCCTATAGGTTTTTGTTGTTGTTATATTGAGCCTATAGGTTTGTGTTGTTGTTATATTGAGCCTATAGGTTTGTGTTGTTGTTATATTGAGCCTATAGGTTTGTGTTGTTATATTGAGCCTATAGGTTTGTGTTGTTGTTATATTGAGCCTATAGGTTTGTGTTGTTATTTTGAGCCTATAGGTTTGTGTTTTTGTTATACTGAGCCTATAGGTTTGTGTTGTTGTTATATTGAACCTATAGGTTTGTGCTGTTGTTATATTGAGCTTATAGGTTTGTGTTGTTATTTTGAGCCTATAGGTTTGTGTTGTTGTTATATTGAGCTTATAGGTTTGTGTTGTTATTTTGAGCCTATAGGTTTGTGTTTTCTTGTTATACTGAGCCTATAGGTTTGTGTTGTTATATTGAGCTTATAGGTTTGTGTTGTTGTTATATTGAGCTTATAGGTTTGTGTTGTTGTTATATTGAGCCTATAGGTTTGTGTTGTTGTTATATTGAGCCTATAGGTTTGTGTTGTTGTTATAATGAGCCTATAGGTTTGTGTTGTTGTTACATTTAGCCTATAGGTTTGTGTTGTTGTTATAATGACCCTATAGGTTTGTGTTGTTGTTTTATTGAGCCTATAGGTTTGTGTTGTTGTTATATTGAGCCTATAGGTTTGTGTTGTTGTTATACTGAGCCTATAGGTTTCTGTTGTTGTTATATTGAGCCTATAGGTTTGTTTTGTTGTTATATTGAACCTATAGGTTTGTGTTGTTGTTATATTGAACCTATAGGTTTGTGTTTTTGTTATATTGAGCCTATAGGTTTGTGTTGTTGTTATATTGAACCTATAGGTTTGTGTTGTTATATTGAGCCTATAGGTTTGTGTTGTTGTTATATTGAGCCTATAGGTTTGTGTTTTTATCATATTATAATTTAATGTTAGCTCCTCCACTGAGTTAATGTTACAAAGAAAATAAAAATAAATAGGGGTACCTCATTTTAACATGTTTTAAAACCTTTTACACAAACTGAATTAAAAGAAAAGCATTTTAACTTTTTACCAGTCTGACTTCAGAAGGATGAATTAATGTTAGCTAACGAGCTCGTTAATGAACTCACTGTTAAACGTAGCATGACCACACAAGGAGCTATTTGTCAGCTGTGTGGAGAAGAATGTCATTGAACCACCTGCAATCAACTAATTAACTTCTGTAGTTACCTGTGTCACACTTCGATGGATTCAGCTACCTGTCCGGTTTGTTGAACTCCTGTGTTGAACAAAGAGTCATGATGAGTTAGGACAAGATCATTCACTCCACCCACCCCAACACAGCGCTTTTCAGAACAGCACAGCACAGCACAGAGGCAAAACGGCCAAACACAAACAATTATTTTAAAACGAATGAATATTTCACGATATGTGGCATATATATTTTTAATCTACAGCATTTATCCATTTATCCAACCGCTTATCCTGTGTTTTCTTTCATAATTATTAAATACAGGATAAATGCTGTAGATTAAAAACAGACTACATACTGTAAATATCCAGTGATTTACTGACAAAACTGTGACAAGTATTTTTGTTGCAAATTTACAAAAATAAAGCTATGAACTGTATTTTTATTTCAAGAAACATTCTGTACTTTGCAGGTGAAGCTGTCACTATGGACCTTGAACTGAGTTGACCCTGAGGTTTTTCAATATTTAAGAGAGTTCATAGACTAAACAATCTCAGAAAACATCATCTTAATAATCTATAATGAAATAAATTGTTAAATCCATCTCTACTACAAAACAAAAATACTATGTTGCTCTACTGGACAGACCCATCATGCAGCCAACACATGCAATGATAAGAGGACACTCTACATGCTACATCTGTGATAAACATAAAGATGTCAGTATTCATTGAAGGTATGTAAGTACCAGTATCCAGCAAAGCATGAGATTTATTTATGTATGTATTCATTTATTATTATTTTATTTATATAGAGCTGCATGATGTGCAAATGAAATCATATTACGATTATTTTGACATGTATCAAGACATGTGTGAATGGAATATATTTACTGGGTGCTGTGATTTGTAGACCAGGGTCCCTCTGTAACACAACACATTTTACCTTTATAAAAATGGTAGCTTTTGACCATTTTGTGATGTCAATAATATTTTGTCACTGTTTGGTCCAAAAACATGGAACCTATTTGGTGGGTCTGCAGATATCTGATCAGTTGGTTCATTGGTCTGCTACTTCTTAAATGGCTCACACAAATTCAGCATCCCAAACATTTTAGATCAGTCAGTTGCTTCAGACGATCCATTTCAAAATGTTTTCAAAATGATAGTGCTCAATGTGTCGACTGTGATCCAAGCGCATCACTTGAACTATTACACACACACACGGATGCGCAGCAGCCCTCATCCTCCAGTGTATCTGGAGGCTGCTCTGGCCAGCTGCAGGTGCATCGCTATTGCCTGGCTTTAAAGGGGAATTGGAGATGAGGAATGGGAATGGTTTCATTTATGTTACATACCTATGAATAATTAGGGGACTAAATACAACACATTTGCATCTTGTGCCATACTTTGCACCCAGATTGTGCACCGTTTGACTAGTAAACATGCCCAAACTGAACTTTGCACCATGGGCTATTGTTTGAACAGGCCCTGTGTTTGAGTTTTAACAATAATTGAACTTTCAAACATTATTAATATTTGGAATTTTACCCTTGTTTATCGTTGAAATGGTAATGGGTTCATCCATTCTCATTACCCTTACATAGTTTTAGTGTGATGTGATTTGTGAGTGTGGTAATATATTAGTTTGAAAACATATTTACTCCATTATGTGAAGGAACATGCCTGCAAGTCAACAGAACTGCTGTGATATGATATGAGAGAGCATTTTAAAGCCTACGTAGAACCAGTCAAACACACAGCCAATGAGGAGCCTTACTTTGAATGATTCAAATAGCTTGGGCTCAGAGTAGCTAAAAAAGTTAGTTTGCATTATTGATTAATCTTTTAACTGAGCTTAACGCACACACAACCTGAGAAATAAAAATGTGTGCATGACCAACAGCATTCCTGTTGTTGCTGTTTGTTCACATGGTGCGCTGCCATCGGAGCCAAAGTGGATGCGCCGTAGCCGAGGAATGCACCGATTCTAGACCGTCTAGAGTGCACATGCAGAGAAAAGGACTGACTCACGACTAAGTGCTGCTGAGATTCAACATGTGACTCAGCACGGATTCATGTGTATGTTAGTGGTACAGTAATGGACCCAATCTTTCCTGCCCGGTCTAGAGATGCCGATTAGTGAGTCAGCGAATGGGATGAAAGGTGATCCGTGCGGAGACAGTGTAAATCTGAGTCACACACTCAGGCTCACACTCACACAGCCACAGAGGCAGTGACAGATGTTCGTGCTGCTGCTGCTTATTCACGTAAATGTGAAGACAGGAGAAATCAGAATGTAGCCACAGTGTCCTATGACACATCCCCTCTTCCTTCCTCTGAAGTGATTTTAATAACTTAAGAACCGCCACACCCTGCTTACCAGTCCCACTACTCACTAAATAATGCCAAGCAAAAAACCCCAACCTTGGTAGAAAAAGGAACATTCACCAGAGGTTGTGTTGGAGATGGAGGGATTAATGGGGGCAAAGAAATTGATATGGATGAGTTGATTGATATAAAAGATCTGTGACCTTAAGTTTATAAGTGACATAACTCACACAGGGGCTGCACAATATATGGTTTCAGCATAGACATCACAATGAGCTCGTGTGCAGTACTCACATCGCAGGACACACTCTTTTCTTTTTGCATACAAAAGGCAAATCGACAAGGTTCTCGTTTTCCATGACTAGTCTACAAGAAAGGTCTGTTTATTTCCTTCCACCACATAGATTAAGGATAACATCATTGGAAATGGTAAGATTACAAATAAACAACACAACTGGGATAAACAAGTTCAGTTCAATCAGGAGAGACTAAGAGGAACAAATAACAATAAGATCATTTGAAGTAAGATTAAGTTTATTTGGAACAGAAGGCAGGAAGTAGATCATCATAGGAAAGATGTCCAAGACATTGGTTGTTGTGAAGAGAAATGGAACTCCATGATGGAATGATTTGATGAAACTGTGGGTTTGATTGGAGATCCATCACGGCTGAGGTGATGGAGGGGTGGAGGTGGGTTGTAAAATGTTAAACCGCGCTGAAATGCAGCAGAGGGAGAGAACGCTCAAAGATCAATAGCTGACAAGGGACTGTCTGAAGGAGAATGTGACAGGTTGTGATTAGATGAGACGAAGGGAATGAGCTCGTGGAGCTTAGAGACAGGGGAAGCTGCTTGTATGCAAAGCTTCATTTGTAATGTTCACTCAGGCAAACACTTCTCCACCTGTTTCCCACTTGTCCCTGCTGGTGTCATTGTGTCAGTGGATTTTCAAAGGTCGAAATAATAATGATAATATGCAGGAGGAAAAAAGCCAATTAATCAGTGGATGAATCAGGCTGAATGAATAATTCAGAATATCTGAACATCCAACTCAAAGTAATTAATGAATGAAGATGAAACTGGCCAAAGCTATTTTTTAACTATTATTTAACTATATATTTGAACTCAAAGTCACTCAAATATTCTTATTCTCATTCTTATTCTGAATAACAACACGTTTCAAACAAGT
>CM075195.1:28416398-28423898 GCA_037577475.1 Chaunax sp. Z400
GTGTTTTCATGGCGTTGGTGGAGGTATATATATTCTACCTCTACTGTACGCCACAGTTTGTAGCTTCTCCTTCCCTTGTGTCCCAGACTGAGGCGCCTGCCTCTGATCTGTTACCCAATACATACTCTTCTGCTTCAACACAAAGACTCATCTGTGAGCTCTGACACAGGAGAGAGGAGACTGGCTCCATGTCACCGCAGAGCAGGAAGGGCTTTAGGTGATATGGGCGAAGCTGTGCTCCTGTTAATATGATTCAGTCGTTCACCTTTTGTGTTCCTTTCAGGAGTAACTAAAAGGTTCTCAGTCTCTTTCTTGTTATGTTGTTGTGTTCTCTCCTTCCCCTCTGCTTGCCTGTCGTATGGCTGTCATCTGTCTTAAGGTGCCTGCAGCCTCCGATTCTCAGAACGTGATCAAGTTTCAAAAAATTCAAGGAATGCAAGCTGCCCACTGCCCATTTTTCAAGGCCCTGTTTATGCAAGAATGTTATTTTTACAAGTCTCTACCTTAACCCCCCCCAACCCACACCACACATACACACACATACACATATTACCTCCCCCCTTTTCCCTACAATACCCTGCATATCCTTTAAAATTACACTTGGAGAATGGGCAAAGAGGGAGTGGGAGCTGGATGTGGCGGCGTTCAGCAAACAAGAAACAAAACAGAGGAAAGATTGAGAGATAGCTGTAGATTGTTAGGGGGAAGAAAGAAAAAGTAGGAAAAGGCTGTGGGATCTATTGAAACTTGTAGATATCTGTAAACAAAAGCCTTTTTAACAATGCCTGTTGTTTTAAGCTGAGCTGACGTTGCCAGACTTAGAGATTGTTTGTTGCTGACCCCATCTGAATCAGAGAGAGCCAGCAGCAGAGCAGGGGAACAAAAGTGCCAGCGGCTGGATGAACTGGCTCAGAACACAGGCTGTATGTGTTTCAATCAGAGCAACTAAATCATCACTGTGTGCCTGTCTCTCTCTCTCTCTCTCTCTCTCTCTCTCTCTCTCTCTCTCTCTCTCTCTCTCTGAGTGAGGCATCAGCCTTTCATAGATGCAGTGTTTTATTGCTGTAAAATGCACATTTGAATAGCATACATGTTAACATTCACTGGTCTAACGGCTTTAGAAAATAGGATAGTTGCAGTGCAAATCACCGCGTCACAGAAGTATCAATAGTAACCTTACTGGTCAGATCAGCAGAAAGGTAAACCGTGATCTGATTCATGGCATTAAAGGAACAGCTCACCCAAAGCTAGTTGGGTGTTAGTCCACATGCTAAACACTGAAGAACGTTCAAATAAAACCCGACTGAAAACAAACATGAAGTGACTCCATGCAGTTCATATGGCGAGATCCAAAGTTGATTTGAAAATATGTTTTAAATATTTCTCAAGCTGGAATATGAGCCAAAAGCAATAGCACAGACCCCATCTGAGGAGGTTGCACAAGCTCGAAGGTGTGAACATGTGGCTCTGGACCAGATCAACGAGGACTTGTGATCCTAGCCTGCTGTGTGTGACTGGTTGTGCTAACGCTTTTAGCTTAGAGGCGACAACGAAGGTTTCTGTTTAGTTAAGGGTGTAACTAATGTGTTTTAAAACCAATTCTGGATCTCCAGGCTTCTGAAGATGTGGGTTATGCTGGAGGAGCAGTGTGGCGTCATTCTATGTTTGTTTTAAATTGTTTGTCCATGTTTTAAAACAGTTGTTCAGCAGAATGCTGTAACACATTTTTACTCTGAAGCTCCAGAAATGTTTTGTGGGCTAAGAAGCTTCACCTGACTTTCCATCGGCATGGAAACAAGCAGATAATGATTGAATTTCTATTTGTTTGGTGAATTGTGGGCGGCTGTGGCTCAGGAGGTAGAGAGGTCGTCAACGAAAAGGTCGGTGGTTCGATTCCCAGCCCCTGCAAGTCTACAAGTTGAAGTATCCTTGAGCAGAGATACTGAACCCCAATCTGCTCCCCGGGCGTCGTAAAGGCAGCCCACTGCTCCTCAGGGATGGGTCAATGCAGAGAAAGAATTTCCCCCTGTGGGATGAATACAGTATCTCAAAAGAAAGAAAGAAAAGAGACTCAATAATGACACAGTGTGGACTGACTGCGTCTTTTCTGACAGAAATAAATATGCGTATGAAGGCAGAAATACTCAATATAATGATATAAGTGTTTATGAGCACTAAACTGACAGGTAGCAACTAGCTGATGGACAGAATGTAGCAGCTAAAGAGACAGATGTTTCTCTCAGGAATGGTAGAGACCAAACAAGATCAAGCCACAACAAAAGCTTTAAATTCAAGTTTATCAGACATACTGTATATATATGACTGTTATAGTCATAGTTCTAAACATAAAATACTGTTATTTACATACAAAACATGTGATTTGAATTTAGTGAAAACGATCTTTAACCTAATCCACGCTGATACATGTTTGGATATATTCAGAAAAGTAATAAAGATTCCTCAGAACTGGGCCCAGTTGCCCCCTCAACTAAGGGCTGCCCACCCTGAGATGGGATCTGCTCGAGGTTTGTTTTGTTTGTTGCCACTGTCTCCATGTTCTTGCTGATGGGGGATTGTTGGGTCTCTGTAGAATGAAGAGTCGGTCAGACCTGCTCTTCTTAAAAAGGGCCTTGGGATAACTTTTGTTGTGATTTGGTGCTATAAAAATAAAATTGACTTGACTTAACTTTTTTGTATAATCTTATTATGTTCTGCCATGAACAACATGTCAAAAAAATACAACAGGTATAAAAGTAAAAATCTAATAATGAAAATAAAATAGTAGTTATGGGAGCGCCTGGGCCAACATGTTATAATGATCCAGATCCAAACTAAATTACAGTATACATATTCATAAATATTATTTGACGCAGTGTGCTTTTTTTATTCACACCTCTTGCTTTTTGAATTTAACAAAACTGTTGACATAAAAAAAAAGATCTTGGATCTGCATCTGGATCCAGATTGGCCTCAAACTCTAATAAATTCTTACTTGGCCCATTATTCCGCAAAGTCTTATTCAAATCAGTGAATAACTTTTTGAGATATCTTGCACAACAACAAACAGTCAGACAAACATGGGAGATCACATGACACAGTTTTTTTAACACAGCTTATTAACTTGTAAGTTGATGACATCATTATATCATGTTGTTAAGTTGATATGGGTAAATGATGATTATGACAATGGAATGTTGCATATTTAATGTTATCAATATCATATGACTATGAATGCACCAAATGAGGAGGCGGCCACGGTTGTAGAAATGTGCATGTTTGTTGTGTCCGTAAAGGCACTGCTCTTTAAACATGTCAGAGAGGGGGGGTGGGGGGTGGAGGTGCTGGCGTGGTTCCCACTGGCACTGTGCCCACATCTCCGACTGCTGTGGAGCTCTGTGTCACAGCCAGGACTCTCTGCCAGGAGGGCTTTCCCCAGAATCACCTCTGCACACACACACACACACACACACACACACACACACACACACACACAGACACACATACACACACACAGACACACACACACACATACACACACACACACACACACACACACACAGACACACAGACACACACACACACACACACACACACACACACACACACACAGACACACACACACACACACACACACACTCACACACACACACACACACACTCACACACAGACACACACACACACACACACACACTCACACACAGACACACACACACACACACACACGCCTTACACTCAGTCATGGTGCCCATGTGTTTAGTGTCAATATTTTGATAAAGCTGTGCCAAGCAAACTGTATATTCTCTGCTCATGGTCTGACTTTTTTTTTTCTTTTTTTACTGCTCACCGATAACGAGAATGAAGTGTTTTTTTTACTGTGATTGATGTAAACATCAGGAAAATGCTAAAGCCATAAAGGTGTTCTCTAGTGCAGCGACTTCACTTCTGTACTCAAGCACAATTTCCGATGCACTTCACTAGAGTACTTATACTCTCTGCTACTTTATTTTTCTACCACAACATTTCAGACAGCAATATTTTACATTTACTTAGCATTTATTTAACACTTATAGTAATTAGTTACTTCACAGATTCAAATTTCACATATGGTCAGTTGTTATTGATTAAATGCCCTATAGATCAACCTTATCAGCGACATTCAAATGTTTGCAGACAACACTTATGTACGTTTTCTACAGTAAATCTCAAATGTAGGACTTTTACTTGAGTATCTCTAATTATGTAATAATTATGGTATTACTACTTTGCTTAAAGGAAAGAATCTTGTCACTATGCATTAACCCTTAACCATTAAAAATTTGACAGATTCACGGAAATAATGAAAGATGACATTTTGACACTTTCATTTTTAACATGTGATAAAAGACACTGTCAAAGACACAGGCCATGAAGAGAAAACATGTTTTCAGCACATTTCAGTAATTCACATTTAAACTTAAAACCCATATTTACTTGTATATATATAAACCTATATATACTTGTGAAACTTCTGTAGAGCGGTCATTTTCCGCCTTAAAACTAATTATCGATTAGTTTTTATTTAGTAATTAAACATTATTGTAGTAATATGACTGTGCAGCCTGGGCTGCCAACACTGGCCTTCATGTGAGTGGAATGAAAACACATCTGAGTCCAATACGGCCGAGTCATTGAGCTATTTTTAAAGAAGGAAAGGAGGATGGACTTTGGTGAGTCTAATGGATTTTGATGTATCTTAAACAGCTGTTGATTATTGCTTTCTTTAGAGGGTTGCTTGCGCTGCCAGTGTGCCTTTGGGCACGAGTGTTTCTGCCCAGCAGCTTGGCTGGAGTCTGTGAGGAGTCCCTCTTGAATCCTGATTGTGCTACTTACATTTCATGGTGGTGGTATGAGTAGATGTGACTGGTTGTTGAGAGTTTATAATTTAGTAATGACAGTTATGAGATATATGCAATATCTCTTTGCGATGCAGCATAATGTCATTCTGTGTAATAGTGGTACATCCTTGATGCTTTCAGTGTCTATGCAGTTGATGTATATCCCTCATAGGTGTTGAACCTGGTTTGACCCACTTTATTCCACAAGATAAATGTTGTTGTCTCTTTGAATGTGGGCTGGTTACATCGTCTGACAGCAGCATGTAGCTGTAGCATCACGGTCAAGTTATTTGAGGCCAGGAGTATAGCGCTGAAAGCCCAGGTGGAAAATCCACGGCCTGCCACTGATCTGATGTCATTATAGCTTTAATTAGAAATAGCCTACTTTAGTTCCCTATTCCAAACACCTCAAGCTTTTGTACAAAGTATCGATATCGGCAATACTAGACTGTGTTTTACTTGATATCGGATCGGACAGAAAATCAGTGGTATGGCACATCACTAATCTTAACTGTTCCTATGACTGCACTCTTCTGGACAGAGACCTCAGATGTTGTACCTGGAATCTGCTGCTTCATGTGGAGTCGAACCTTCCATGAACGACCAAACCTTTGGTCAAACTTTGGTCTATCTGATTAGATAAGTTGTTGGAGATAACTGGGCTTTTTTTTAAAACTCTTGGATGACAAATGACTTCAGCTGAGCATTTTTTACGAGACTTAGCCAATACTCAACATACGGCTAGCCAAAGACTGTCAATAATTCCAACAGGTTGTATAATTTGCTAAAATAGTTTTTGAGATTTTGAGTGTATCTGAAACCTGCTTACTATTGACAGGGAATTATTACAGTGTTCCAGCACTGTGACAAATGACATAACAGATAAGCACATTTTGTCCATTTATAGATAAGGTTGATTTGATGCTGTATTTGGTGACTTATTTTTCAAAACTGAAATAAATTTTTTACTACTACAAAGAGAGTAAAGTACCGAAAAAAGATACTGTTGGTTACTGGTACCAAAGTCCAAGTAACGCATTGGTACCGCTATCAGTACTCAACCCTGCTGGCCGGTGGTTGGTAGAGCAACGTCACATTTTCTAAGGTTACTGTTATGGATGGTTGTTTAACCTGCTAACATTTCACACATGGCTTTTTTAAAAACTGGTAGTTGATGGTGTTGCACAAGTTCATTTACTAAACAAATCAACGTATGCTTACATCACTCCAGGCTCCTCTTGTGCTCGGAGAGAAGCTCTGAAGTCTGTTCTGAAAACTCGTGCTTCGTCCAAAGACTGCTCTGATACACGGTTGCACCCGTCGCCATCCTTATTCATAGAACGCCGGAGCCGTGTTGTTGTTGATTACGTGGTCGCCAAGACAGATTGTTTTAAGTACAATCGCCCCGGCTTTTTTATTTGCAAATTAGCGTTGAGAGAGAAATGGCTTGTTGGTATTTGTTTGTGGAGCCAGTTAATTGTCTAATTAGTCTCCACCAAACCTCAACCATCATTAAAGGAAGGATGTGTGTTACCCAGATGGTACGAGTCTCACAAAGAAACTGAAAGAAAGAGAGAAATACAGTGAGAGACGTGAGCCTATGATGATGAGGATACTATTGTTTGTCTACTAAAATGACATTGCACTTTGATGTAGTTTATGTCTGTACATGCTCACACACACTGGAAGACTTGAAATAGCTTATTTTGCTGGGAGACTCCCAAACGTGTCCGTGGAAACCACCACAGGAGACGAAGTAAAGGAAACGGCTGGAGAAAACAGGAGAAGATGGGGCTCCTAACGAGTGCAGGCTGATTTCTGGGTGTTTAAGTTGGCATGAGAGACAGAAAGAAGAGACTGAATGATGGATGGAGGGTTGAAGAGATGGAGGAGGATCAGATGCAACGACAAGAAGGATGTGTAGGAAGGAGCAGTAGAAGTCAAAACAAAAGGAAGAGTAAATAGTACTAATGAGTCAAAGCAAATGGAAAGACGGAAATTCTTCTCACTTTTTTTTGTAAAACTAAACTGATGCCACAGATATTGTCCAAATTCTTCCGTTTTTCAAACGAATACAAAACACATTTGTGGAAACAGAATTCAGGTTTCAAAGTTTCTGGGTAGACATTTCTCAAAGCCCAATTCCCACCAAAGATGGGACAAAACAATGAGACAAAACCGTTCCCAAATGCTGAAATTCAGTCTCACTTTGAGTGTTTCAATGAGATGAAATGAGTTGAGATAAGATAAGATAGGATGAGATACGGTGAGATAAGATATGGTGAGATAAAATGAGATAAAATAAAATGAGATTAGATGAGATAAAATGAGATGAGATGAGATGAAATGAGATCAAATTAGATTAGATGAGATAAAATGAGATTAGATGTGATGAGATAAAATAAGGTGAGATGAAATGAGATGTGATAAAATGAGATTAGATGAGATAAAATGAGATTAGATTATATGAAATGAGATGAGATAAAATGAGATTAGATTATATGAAATGAGATGAGATAAAATGAGATTAGATGAGATAAAATGAGATTAGATTATATGAAATGAGAATGAGATGAGATAAAATGAGATTAGATTATATGAAATGAAATTAGATGAGATAAAATT
>CM075195.1:28428898-28441398 GCA_037577475.1 Chaunax sp. Z400
AAACTGAGTTTGACAGTTTTCTTGATGCCAAAGTAACTAAAATAAAATGAGTTTTTAACAAGTTGATAAAAACTGAGTTAAGTCAACTCAGTATTTCTGATTAAATTCAATCTGACATTTTACAGTGTATGATTGTTCATGTAAGAGAGGCTAGTAGTGTGTATGAGAGTATGATTGTGTCTGTATGAAGTTATGATAGAGCATGTGAGAAAGTATCAAATATGGCCTACATGGCCTCTCATGTGTGTGTGTGTGTGTGTGTGTGTGTATGCATGTATGCACGTGTATGTGTGTGTGTGTATGAGTGTGTGTGTGTGTGTGTGTGTGTGTGTATGCATGTATGCACGTGTATGAGTGTGTGTATATGAGTGTGTGTGTGTGTGTGGTCTGACGGCTGTCTCACTAACAGACACATTCCTAGTGTCAAATTGACAGTGTGGACTCAGTGTCACCCCCAACAACCTGGCTGACCCCTGCATCCTCATCCCCAGCTCAACACAGCACAGAAATAGGAACACATAAACTGAACAGATATATGTTAAACAAGCAATGCTAAGTAATGTGTTTCCAATGTATAAATCAAAAATATCAGTGACCATTTCTCTACTGTCCACTTGTATTGTATCATATTCTCTGCATGGTTTTATGCTCCTGCAAAAGGGGGCATATAGGCTTACCCTCCATAAGTCTGTCCGTATGTAATGGGGTATAGTCTGTCCACATCTCTTCAGAAACCACTGAACAGTATTCATTGAAATTTTACAAATGCATTATAGGGGTCGCAAAGGTGCATCTCATAATTTTTTTTACAGTTCTTACACTGCACTGTAACTTTAACTCTTCTTTTTCCTACTTTTCATTTTCTTTTTAAATGTTCTTAAAGCTATACTCCCACTCAACTAACAGCCTGGCGTGCAAAATGCATTTAACCCAAAATGCGGCATATCAATTAATAAATATCATTTTATTATTTGGTCAAGTTTCAATGCATAATTCAAACGAAAACATGCATAATGAAAGGGAATTCTATGGGTAGATTTGTTTTGGTGTGTGCAAACCAGCCGTGTGTCCAGATTTCGGTTTCAGTAGCTCCCATCCTTCTGCTCTCCAGTATTTACCAGTTTTGCTCTCCATTTCTTTTTGTCAGCTACTCGATCCCTTTTCCTCGCACTGTCTGTTATTTTATGCACAAACAAACGCCAACCAGCTAGAGTGCAGAAAGACGAAGTGACCCTGTCCTGACCCAGATATATATAGCGATCCGGGATGGATGGTTAAAAAAATATAGGTCATAAATTAATAAAATGACTTGTTAAACCTGGGTTACATGTTCTCCATTTGATCACAGATTAGAAACTTCCACGCATGCGCATGGGGCCTTATGTGGCCTAGATGTCTGGGAAAGCCCTTGGGGAAGATGTCCATGACGTCACTGAATTTGAAAATGTCTCTTTGTTTACTTCGGAATATTCGCCCCTCAGGGGCTTAAAATCTGAATTGTTCTCCGTATTCCGCTGTGCTAAAAATATGACCGTTATATCAGGTTGTAGGATAACATTCATCCTGCTGAATAAAAATATCCTGGTTACTTTCAAAATTCTTCACATGCCTTGAGAAGGAAAATACGGAGTCGGAGTCTACCTTTAATCACTAAATGCTTTTTATGTTGTTTTATGATGTGTTTGTTTTCTAAAGCATATTTTGTAAAGCACTTTGAATTGCCTTGTTGTTTAAAAAGTGCTATACAAATAAACTTGCCTTACCTAGCCTTGTCCTGTAGCTACTGAGAGTCTGCAGATAATCCGTCTGGAGATGATGGCCAAAAAGCTTGTTTGAAAGATCTTTATGATATTGTAAACTACAGCTAAATTAATTGATTATCATGACACATCAGGTTGATTTATGAATAATATATAATAAGATACTAGAGTTACCAGATTCACTTGTCAGTATCCAGCTGTGTAGAATGAGCAATATATGAGAAATTCTGTCTCACAGGATTTTGCACTGAATTTTGTTGCATTGAAATTATGTATCTGAATTGTTTTTGTCAGCGAATATTTCAATAACTGATTTTCACTTTTATTTTTCAGTGTTGACACATTCAGACTCAAAATCTCAAGTGGTAAAAAATTAAAATACTATATATTCAAGTTGCTCAACTTTGACAGGACAAATTCAGTGCTCAACATTTGATGTACGACAGTCAGTGTAAAAATATGGTTCACCACTGATAAGGAGTGTCTTAGGGCTTTGAAGAGTTGCATTCAGAGGCAAAAACTTCAGATTCATCATTTTGGTGCCAAAAAAAAAATCAGTGCTAAAAATTCAGTGCCTTTTAAATTTCCAAATCCAATTTCTTCCATTAATGTACCCACATATGCCGCTTGTGAGAAATACAAACTGTCATAATAAGATATCTCTTTAGAATAAGATTGAAAAAGTATCATAATCAAGCAAATCATTTTACTTATGTAATTAAAAGGTCCACTCAAAATGAAATCCTGGTGCAGCCCCTGCACCATCATCCAGTCAAGATTGACCCTTTTTTCACTGGCTCCTAACAGCAGGTTGAAGTCGGGAGAAGTAAGGAGTGAAAAGTAAAGGTGTTCCCTGGTGACAGTTAGATGAGCCCTGCCTTCTTCCCCCAACCAGACCGCAGCCTGGGCTATCTATAGCCAGGACACCAGGGCAGCAGTGCTGGTTTTTTGGCCACATCCCGGCTCAGTGTGGCTGGAACTAACTGTCGGGATGGGTGAGGGTTTGGCATGGCAGAGCTGAGCTCTGGTTGGGGGAAGTGTTTTCCTCCCCCCCGTACATGTGTAGAGCTTCACTCTGGGTCACAAAACACAAGCAGGAGAGGAAGTGAAACTTTGGGGGAGGAAGGATGGACTAGAGAGACACAGAGAGGGAACGCTGTTGAAATAGATGAGGGGTTTGTGTTTTTACTCCAGGAGCCTTTCAACGTCTAAAGATTATTCCACGTAAAATCATTTTAAAATCTTAAATCATTAAATCACATTATACAACTGCGACACATCCCCTATATCTTTTCAGATTTTTAAAAAAAGGATGAATTTATACTGCATGATTGTTTAGCATTGCTGTCTTTCTGACTCCATCAGGTTGAATATTTTAAGGTTTTGGACTTTTGGCCAAACTAGACGGAGTCACCATACAGTTTACTCAACGTGACAATAAACTGAGAAACTAATCATGGATTACAGAAACTGTGCTGATTGTGTATATCAACATTTGAAGCAGTTTATTTCACCACATTGGTTGAGCTGATATTGAGCTTCAGGTGACTGTTGTTGTATCGTGTGATGGAGCGCCCTATCAGTCCTCTGTACCCCTGTGAAAATGCTCTCTAAGTGAAGACAGAAGGCCATATTTACATGATATTAAGTGCATGGTGTAATACCCATGGGACAAGTGCATTAAGATTATGTTCCACTCTCTTGACCAGCAAAATAAGGCACAAGGGGTTCTGTTTAGTCCCCTAATTGTTTATAGGTGTGTTTTTGGGTGTAACATGGATTAAACCAATCAGAGCTTCATCTCCCGTTCCCTTTAAAAGCCACATGCTATTTAAACAGCACTCATCTTCACTTTGGGGCAGGTATGTGGTCTTCAGCTGATGGACCCTCTGGCTCCCAACCTTCTGTCCCATCAACAACTTTTAGTAGCAGAAATGATAAGCGTGTCTCTGCTCTTTGTGCCATTTATGCTTGAGGCACAGCTGCTTGATTTCCTTAATTAATTATAATTATAATGAATTAATAATATAATTATAACTCCAGACACACTGACAGAATCTAATGTTATATGTTCCTCTACACATCCAAATGGGATAAGATGATTCTTTGTGTGGATATTGATGTTCATGCAGATTAGGATGATGTCAGAGCTGATGTGTGCCTCATTACTGTGTAACTAGCACAGTGTCCTAGCATTGTAACACCACCTATGTAGGCACATCTTAATATGTGAATAATGCTTCCTTTAAATAGCAGGAAAAACATGTCCCCTCTGACCTTTAGTTGGTCAGTAGTTCAGCTTTCTGCTGCCTCAAGATAGCAATGCACCAACAATGTGACAGACCACACCTCGTATCAAGACCAAACACCCACGGGTGCACAGATGGGTGCAGTTACATTCGCTCATTATGCAACGCGAGTGCTGTGTGTGAAAATGACAAAACTAGTAATGACACTTTGTGCCTTTTTTTAAATTAATATTCACAACATATATTATAGAAGTCTGGACAGACATTGATATAAAGTTTTATTTTGACTGGTTGATGGAGGTTAAAACTCCAAGGCAGAATTCTTGGCAGATTATTAGCAAATGAAAATAATCATTAGTTGCAGCCCTAAAATGCACACATATTAAAAAACACAATTCATTTTTGATTTTCACTTAATATACATAAATGTTTTAAAAATATGTTTTAGACTATGTGTAGTTACATGTTTAGCTGTTAAAATTAAGCAACAAACTAATGTCTCAATTTGAAAAGCTGTGAATCTCCTTTAGCCCATCCAATAAAATCCTTTATACAAACGTGTGTTTGAAGCTCACCTCATCTTTGTTTGTGAAGAACTGAGCCTTTCATGCTTAATCTTTATATTCTTACCTGTTAACAATGAGCCTGTTTACCTGTGGAACGCCCTAAACACATGTTTGAAATGTGTTGCTGTCATCAGATTCACAAGAAACATATATTCACAAAAATAAATTATGTAGATGAGGCCAAACATTAAATATCTTTGTACTGTATTGAAATGAGTATATGCCAAAAAAGGATTAGCAAAGTCTTTACCACCACCAGTAGGTTATGTTTTCACCTGTACTCATTTGTTGGTTGGCTTGTTTGTTTGTTTTTATGTGAAAATAACTGAACAGATTTCCACACCCTGATGGGAGGATGGAGCATGAGCAGGAGAGACACCCTTAAAGTTAGGGCCTCCTGGTTTGGAGCCATTCTGGTCGTTTATGTTTTACACACCAACTCTTTGTCTTTTAAATGAATTTTCTCTGAATTTTCTGAGATGTTGGTGCAACATTTTCACCACTACAGAGCACTTCATCCTCACCCCCCTCACCCCTCTTCATCCTCTCCCCAAGAGGGCGGCTGATGTCACCTAAGCTCCAGGCAGTTAACTCACTTTCTATATTTAGTTTGTTCTTGTATTTTGGTTAAGCAACTTCTATGGCGTCCTGCTATGTGGACCACGCTTCTGCAGAGGCTGCCAGCCTCCTCTGGCCTCCTCTGGTCTGGTCTGGGGCCAGTCTGGCCCATTTTGTCTTGCATTGTACCATCAGCAGCACACAGAATTGGATAAAACTGTTCTTGTGTGTTAATCTGTATGGGAGCGGTAGGCAGTGAAGGGGTTAATACTAATCACTCAGCATGCGGGAGCCATGGCGGGTCGGGCAGTGCAGAGGCTGACCTCTGACCCCTCAGGAAAAGAATGTGGAAGCTCTTTCATCCAGGGGAACTGGAGAGTGGCAGTTCAGTTCTGCTTTTTACGTTTTTGATTGGGGGAAGTAAGCAGAGGTTCAGTGTCATGGTGCTGGCGAGTGTTTGCAAAGAGAATGAACCTCCAACACTGTATTTGTTACTTCTGATCACTGCGGTGACGGTGAAGTGGGATTCATGGCTGCAGTTGTTCTATTTGTGCTGGTAATGAAGCAGCATATGCTCAGACCTGTAACCTGGTACAGTGTAAGTAGCTATGTGACAAAGAAGATGGTCATTCCACATGACTGAAATTATGGTTACAACTAATAATTCATGTCACTTTTTAGATTAATTGACGAATGACAGAAAATAGAAGAAAATATGCATAATAACTATTATGATTTCATTTCCTTTAGGAGAGCACATACCTCCACTAAGGCTGCACAAAGGGCTTAAATTCCTAAAATCTCAAGATTTATTTTATTTATGTATATATATGTACCTGAGAAAACAAGTAAAAACGTATCTGATCTGAATCTATAAGAGGACCACAGAAGTTTAATTTCTTGTATACCAATTTATACGTGTGCAAAGAAGAGAAGAAAAGAGATGTAACTAAAACATCAAATATGAATAAAGGACGAGACACGATGGAGGAAAGAAGTATTTCACAGCTTAAATCCAAACATGTCATTATTATTATTATTATTTTTATTATTATTTGAAAAGCTGACACATGGTGCCCTGTCTTAATATGTTAAAGTGAAGTTCTATCATCTTGATCCAGATCCAAAACATCCCCAGTCCAGAGGCTACCTCTCTACAAGATTTATTTGAAATATCCATTGAAAAGGTTTTCAGATATTCTGCCAACTAACTAACAAAAGTCTTAACAACAGCAATGGAAACAGAACTTCTTGGCAGAGGTAATTATTAATCAGTCAGAATTGTTATGACTTTTTTTTTATCCCCCTGACTAAAACAACGGGGCGATATAGTCATCAGTATGTCCGTCCTTCTGTCTGTCTGGTGCATATATCCAGCAAACTATACGTTCTAGCTATACCAACCTTCACACAAACATTAACTGTTTGAGAAGTTTTACGTTTTAATATTTTGATTTTTCTGCAGATCTGTTTTTTTGTTGTTGTTTTTTTAACTTTTGCATGTAAAGATGATTTCAAGGTGACTGCCATCTTCTCCATAGCATATGTCCAAAACAGTATTTACTACTCTAGGCTCACCGAAGGAATGGAGGAGATGTCACATACTGATGCATCTGTTGTACGATTGTCAGGTTCAGGATGGGAACCTCAAATGATGTTATAATGATGGTATAATGTTATAATGTTGGTATAATGTTGGTATAATGTTATAATGTTGGTATAATGGTATAATGTTGGTATAATGTTGGTATAATGTTATAATGTTGGTATAATGGTATAATGTTTGTATAATGTTATAATGTTTGTATAATGTTATAATGTTGGTATAATGTTGTTATAATGATGTTATAATGTTGGTATAATGTTGTTATAATGATGTTATAATGATGTTATAATGTTGGTATAATGTTGTTATAATGATGTTATAATGTTGTTATAATGATGTTATAATGTTGGTATAATGTTGGTATAATGATGTTATAATGATGTTATAATGTTGTTATAATGTTGGTATAATGTTGTTATAATGATGTTATAATGTTGGTAGAATGTTGGTATAATGTTGTTATAATGATGTTATAATGATGTTATAATGTTATAATGTTGGTATAATGTTGTTATAATGATGTTATAATGTTGTTATAATGATGTTATAATGTTGGTATAATGTTATAATGTTGGTATAATGATGTTATAATGATGTTATAATGTTGTTATAATGTTGTTATAATGATGTTATAATGATGTTATAATGATGTTATAATGTTGTTATAATGATGTTATAATGTTGTTATAATGATGTTATAATGTTGGTATAATGTTGGTATAATGTTATAATGTTGGTATAATGGTATAATGTTTGTATAATGTTATAATGTTTGTATAATGTTATAATGTTGGTATAATGTTATAATGTTTGTATAATGTTATAATGTTGGTATAATGTTATAATGTTGGTATAATGGTATAATGTTTGTATAATGTTATAATGTTTGTATAATGTTATAATGTTGGTATAATGTTGTTATAATGATGTTATAATGTTGGTATAATGTTGTTATAATGATGTTATAATGATGTTATAATCTTATAATGTTGGTATAATGTTGTTATAATGATGTTATAATGATGTTATAATGTTGGTATAATGTTGGTATAATGATGTTATAATGTTGTTATAATGTTGGTATAATGTTGTTATAATGTTGGTATAATGTTGTTATAATGATGTTATAATGTTGGTATAATGTTGTTATAATGATGTTATAATGTTGGTATAATGTTGTTATAATGATGTTATAATGTTGGTATAATGTTGTTATAATGATGTTATAATGTTATAATGATGTTAGAATGTTGGTAGAATGTTGTTATAATGTTGGTATAATGTTGTTATAATGTTATAATGTTGGTATATTGTTATAATGTTGGTATAATGTTGGTATAATGTTATAATGTTGGTATAATGGTATAATGTTTGTATAATGTTATAATGTTTGTATAATGTTATAATGTTGGTATAATGTTGTTATAATGATGTTATAATGTTGGTATAATGTTGTTATAATGATGTTATAATGATGTTATAATGTTATAATGTTGGTATAATGTTGTTATAATGTTGTTATAATGATGTTATAATGTTGGTATAATGTTGTTATAATGTTGGTATAATGATGTTATAATGATGTTATAATGTTGTTATAATGTTATAATGATGTTATAATGTTGGTAGAATGTTGTTATAATGTTGGTATAATGTTGTTATAATGATGTTATAATGATGTTATAATGTTATAATGTTGGTATAATGTTGTTATAATGATGTTATAATGTTGTTATAATGATGTTATAATGTTGGTATAATGTTGTTATAATGTTGGTATAATGATGTTATAATGATGTTATAATGTTATAATGTTGTTATAATGATGTTATAATGATGTTATAATGTTGTTATAATGTTGGTATAATGTTATAATGTTGTTATAATGTTGGTATAATGATGTTATAATCATGTTATAATGTTGTTATAATGTTGGTATAATGTTGTTATAATGATGTTATAATGTTGGTATAATGTTGTTATAATGATGTTATAATGTTGGTATAATGTTATAATGATGTTATAATGTTGGTATAATGTTGTTATAATGATGTTATAATGTTATAATGATGTTAGAATGTTGGTAGAATGTTGTTATAATGTTGGTATAATGTTGTTATAATGTTGTTATAATGTTGGTATAATGTTGTTATAATGTTGTTATAATGCTGGTATAATGTTATAATGTTGTTATAATGTTGTTAGAACTGTAAGGGCCAATCTACAAACCTTCAGACCAATCAGACACTGCTTACCATTCAGTACAGCTTTCACTTTTATGCATGCAATGATTTTGTCCCATTTATCATATTGCATAACCTCTTGGTCTCAGGCATCAGCCTCCACCATTAAACCCCTAACATCCCTTTACAACCAAGCTATCAAAATTCTGGACAGGAAACCACTGAGGTTTCATCATTGCAATATTTCAGAGAAGTTTAAACTACTTAGTTTTGACAACTTCATCAAATACTGCAACCTCACACTTACTTTTAAATGTCTCATCCACCTAGCTCCGCCCATTTTCGACACATTCATGACTAGACTAAACTACAGTACCACTAACACCCGAGGCACATCAGACGGAAACTGTAGAATTAGACTTTGCAAGACTTCATTTGCACAAATCGCATTCTCAATCAAAGGTATGACCCTCTGGAATTCTCTACCTGTCAGTTTAAAACAGATTCAGGATTTGATATCTTTCTCTAAAGCAGTCAAATCCTGGTTAAAACTTGGTCAGATCTGTAATCATGACTCTAACTAGATAGGCTCTTATCTGTATATTTTGAAATGTTTTGTATTTTGTCATGTTTTTTTTTAAAATTTGTATGTCTTGTCTTTGTGTTCTATTTGGATGGACTATCAATGCCCATCAAGGGACTGGTGTTGGAAATTAGCTCTGGCTATTAACACGTGTACAGCACATCGGACACTGCTTATGCAACTGTCAATGTTTTTCTGTATTTGTCCCTTACAAATAAACTGAATTATTAAAAAAAATGTTGGTATAATGTTATAATGTTGTTATAATGTTGGTGTAATCTTGGTATAATGTTGGTATATGTTGTAATGTTGGTATAATGATGGTAGAATGTTGGTAGAATGTTATAATGTTGGTATAATGTTGGTATAATGTTGGTATAATGTTGTTATAATGTTGGTATAATGTTATAATGTTGTTATAATGTTGGTATAATGTTGTTATAATGTTGGTATAATGTTATAATGTTGTTATAATGTTGGTATAATGTTGGTATAATGTTATAATGTTGGTATAATGTTATAATGTTGGTATAGTGTTATAATGTTGGTATAATGATGGTAGAATGCTATAATGTTGGTATAATGTTATATTGTTGGTATAATGTTATAATGTTGGTATAATGATGGTAGAATGTTGGTAGAATGTTGTAATGATGGTATAATGTTATAATGTTGGTATAATGTTATATTGTTGGTATAATGTTATAATGTTGTTATAATGTTGGTAGAATGATGGTAGAATGTTGGTAGAATGTTGTAATGTTGGTATAATGATGGTAGAATGTTGGTAGAATGTTATAATGTTGGTATAGTGTTACAATGTTGTAATGTTGGTATAATGTTGTAATGTTGGTATAATGTTATAATGTTGGTATAGTGTTACAATGTTGTAATGTTGGTATAATGTTATAATGTTGGTATAGTGTTACAATGTTGTAATGTTGGTATAATGTTATAATGTTGGTATAATGTTGTAATGTTGGTAGAATGTTATAATGTTGGTATAGTGTTACAATGTTGTAATGTTGGTATAATGTTGTAATGTTGGTAGAATGTTGTAATGTTGGTAGAATGTTATAATGTTGGTATAATGTTATAATGTTGGTATAGTGTTACAATGTTGTAATGTTGGTAGAATGTTGTAATGTTGGTAGAATGTTGTAATGTTGGTATAATGTTATAATGTTGGTATAGTGTTACAATGTTGTAATGTTGGTATAATGTTATAATGTTGGTATAGTGTTACAATGTTGTAATGTTGGTATAATGTTGTAATGTTGGTATAATGTTGTAATGTTGGTAGAATGTTATAATGTTGGTATAGTGTTACAATGTTGTAATGTTGGTATAATGTTGGTAGAATGTTATAATGTTGGTATAGTGTTACAATGTTGTAATGTTGGTATAATGTTGTAATGTTGGTATAATGTTATAATGTTGGTATAGTGTTACAATGTTGTAATGTTGGTATAATGTTGTAATGTTGGTATAATGTTATAATGTTGGTATAGTGTTACAATGTTGTAATGTTGGTATAATGTTGTAATGTTGGTATAATGTTATAATGCCGTATGTTCCAAGTTGTGTAAACATAGAAAATCTGACAGATCATTATCATTTCATTGCTTCGCGATTGATCAGGTTGCCACTGTGATCATGACATCAAAGAAAAACGCGTTATGCTTCTGTTCTTTGTAGAAATGAAGCAGAATGTGTGCTTCTATTGTCTAACTGGATATGCTCCTACTGATGACTGTCTCATTTTTTGTTCACAGAAAATTAATTTTTATCCCATCCCAGTACCTTTGTGGGATTTAAATACAGGAGGAGGTGAAACTCAGGCAGGTTTATAATTTAACATAGAACATTATCTATTCAAATCTATGACAGAAACAAATCACATGTATTTGTCTCATATCAGCTGATTTAGACAGATGAATGAGCCTAATCTGATCCGTTGTGCTGATCACTAGGAAGCACTCGATAGAGGAAAAGTCTATTTTCACTTTCCAAGTGTTTAAAAATGGGAGTGAATGAGTTCACCAGATACTTGTAAACCCTGCAACGCTGAGGAAATGATGACTCATACCAAGATTACACGCTTTCAGTTTATGTGGTGTTTATAATGATTTGAAAGATAAATAAAGCTGGGAATGGTTTTCTAGATAAAAGAATATAAATTACGTATTTTAAAAAGTGATTTTTTTTCCTATTGATATTATTTATAAATGTATAGAGAAAAAAAAGTGTTGCTCTGAAAACAAGGCTAAACATCTGGAGCTCAGACTGTGTATGACAGTGGATCATAGCTGCAGTCTGATGGTGATGGGTTTGCTTCACAAACACAACAAGAAATGGGAAGTGAGGGGTTTGTGCATGTGGAGTGGGAACATGAGAGAGACCTCAGTTGGAGTGATTGATTCCTACATAATGAGAAGCGTGTGAAGTGCTGCAGAGAGACATGCGAGGATGATCCTCATGTTCATGCTGCTCCTTTGACAAAACGTCTCTGAAGAACCCACTTGATGATGTTTGTGAGGAAGTGTAAAGATTTGTTGCTTCAGATGATGGCCGGTGTAACTGAGTACAAAGTTACTGATCATACTCGTGTAGCAGGAACTATAGAGAGAGTGAAGTTGAAGTTTTCAGGCTGGTCTGAAGAATAAGGGGCAGTTGACCTCCGTGGTGCCCCTATGTAGAAACTCTGGATGCCTTTATGGAAGACAAAACGTGATTAAAACTTTTTTCTGAATGTCAGAGACCCCTGAACAGACACAAGTAGACCACAGACCCCTCTTTGATAGGATTATGTCCTTGATTCTCCATGTTTTATGGCAGAAACTGTTGAAAAGTGGTTTTCACACATTTCACACATTCTTGTCATTGTGTTGTGTATTAAGAGTATCAATGAATTATTTCCTGTTTTTCTGGGGTCCTCCTGGAACCTCCTCAAGGACCCCTGGGGTCCCCGGCCTCCATTTTAAAAACCATTGCT
>CM075195.1:28446398-28638898 GCA_037577475.1 Chaunax sp. Z400
CTAGCGTATGTACTGCGTTGTCCTTTTTCTGCTCCTCTGTCAGAGGTCATACATTCTGTAGCATTCAAAACGTTTCATCCATCTTGACCATTCATTAGCCTTGGTGAAGTTGAACTTGCCCGGCGGCGTTGTTGCTCCTCCGTACATATTTCCTCCCCTTTTCCGTTGTTAAACAGGTTTGGTTCGTCTGTACTTCGTTCTACTTCTCCGTGTGTTTTCTTCTGACACCATGTTATGTTACAGAGATACCAATAAAGGGATTGTGGTGTAGCAGCGTTTGCTTTCAGAACAGGAAGTGTCCTTCACAATAAGGTCCGTGCAACAACACCAACAACAACAACATAGCTCCATTATAATTCCTCTTTACAGAACAGTGAGGGCAGAGGAAACTTGCTCTTGAGGTAGAATTTGGAAACGACTTCATGGCTGCAGTGTGTTTTGCTGAAGAACGTTGTGAAAAGTGAAACGAGTACTTACTTAGTTGCTTGAGTGGTAACCAAGTATTTAGGAGCTGTTCAAATCCTCTAAAGGGTGAGGAAAGGTGCTTCAATGCTTCCTTTCTTTTCTCCTTTAGCATAGGATACACACTTAACCATCCTTTATGAAAGGAGAGGAGATGCTGTCCCACATATGTCCATATGCACACTATTCTGCCGTTCACAAAAACAAATGATTAACTTTGCACATTACTCATTCACACCCTGCTCAGCACCTGTACTGTGGCTTCCTAATCTATTACCATGTACAAACGTGTCATGGTTCAGTATTTAGGTTTGCATTTCCTGTTCTATTTTGAAAGTATTTTCCCTGCCATGTGCTTTTGCTTTACATTTTCTGTGTTTTCCTATGATCCTAGTTTTTTGGTTCCGCTTATTTTGTAGGTTCATATCATGATTTAGTGCCACTGTTTCCTGTTTTATTTTGTAGCCTTATTCCGTGTCATTTGCTCTTGCTTTGCATTTCCTGTGTTTTCTTATGATTTGTTTTATGACCTTTGGTTCCTGTCTGTGTTTTAGTCTCTGTGTTTAGTTCCAGTTTGCTCCCTTTCTCTTTGCTCATGTTTTCTCTGTATTAGTTTATTGCTGCATCCTCCTTGTGTTTTCCCTTTTAATATATTTTCCCTCCAGTGTGTGATTGTCTGATTGTCTCCTCCTCCCTGTGTAACCTGTGTTTCATTCCCTGTTACCCTATAGTGTATTTAGTCTGTGTGATTCCCTCTGTGAGTTGTCAGTTTGTCATCAATGTTTCCAGTGTTCTTCTCAGTGCTCCTCCGTAAGTTTATCTCCTGGATTTATTGGTTACCTTGTTATTTTGTCTTGCTTGTTTTTTTTGTGCGTTAGTTTTGCTTTTCTGTTTGTTGGATTTTTGCCTCCGGGACTTTTATTTAATTAAAACCCTGAACTGCACTCCGCCCCTGTGTTGTCTGCATCTTTGGGTCCTGGTTTTGTGAATCCCTGACACGGACTAATAATCAGGTCATAATCAGAAAGAACAAGTAGAAAGTTGAAACTTCATAAAGATGTACAGAGGTGGATTGCAGGCTGAGGACGTTATGCCCATGAATGTAACCATTATTTTCATATTTTCATCTACATTTGAGAACATTTCACACTACAGACAGCAAAGCTTCACTGTCAGTCACTATACAGTCAACAACATGGATCTGATGCATGAAAACTGAATGAAGTGATGACCACTTCATCAAAGTAGACATCAGTAACATTCACCGCTTGTCTTCCTTGACCTCAAGATGTTTTCCATCAAGGTCAAGGAAAAGCGGCCTGGAAAAGTATGTCGTCTTTAAACTTTCCCAGCTTGTGTTTCATGTGAAGCCTGATGAATGATTGGGCTGGAGAGGCTGGAGAGGTTTAATGTTTGACTTGGTGTTGTTTACATTTGTGCATTTTGTTACAATCTTGTCAAAGATTCCAAAATGAGAAGACAGGGGTCACTATTTGCCAACTTACATTTGTTTGTCATGTTTGCTCTCTCTTTGCAGAGCAGAAAAAATGCAAAGCTGTGTTTCCCATTCACCACCAACCATAGCTGTTGGGACTGGGTGACCAGGAGATCACAAGAGAGTGAAGAGGAGCGACTGAAGCAGTGTGAGAGAAGGAAACTGCAGAAAGGAGGGATTGGGAGAACTTTAAACTAAAAAGTAGGCTTTCAGACAATATATGTTCAGTGTTGCCACAAACTTGGAAACATCTAACTTCAAAGCACACACCTCCATCTCTCCACAGACTATTTGATGCTTCCACTGGATCATTGTCGCTTCCCGTGAGCTTCTTTTTTGACCCACAACTTCCCACATTGAGCCTGCAAGGCAGGGGAGCCATAAGTGAATTTTCATGGCAGCGGCACTCTAGGGCTGCCATGGCAGCTGCTGCCGCCGATGCCTCACACCATATTACCGCACTGACGCCCGAGGAAGAGGGACGACGGACTGCCGCCAAGCTGTTTGGTAGCACCGCCCCACTGCCACGGACAGAGAGAGAGAGAGAGCGAGAGAGGGGGAAAGAGAGGGAGAGGGAAGACGAAGGAGAAGTCGTAGGGAGACCAAGTGGAAACGATTGTTTGGTGTGCGGAGCCCTGTTTGCCTCACAGGAGAAGCTGCGGGTCCACGCCTTGAGTCACACAGGAGAGAAACCCTTCCACTGCTCACAGCCACTCTGCCCCAAGGCCTTCAGCTCCAAGTACAAACTCTTCAGGTAATTTGAATTAATCACATCAGTCAACTCACACTCCTCTAAATGTAGCATGATGCACGACTTTTTAACTTTCTCAGAATCCCCAATGAGCTATTACATCATTACAAAAAATGATTACTACAACCCCGTTTCCAAAAAAGTTGGGACGCTTCAGGGAAGGCCTTGCTAATATCAGCAAGACAATGTCAAACCACATTCTGCAGGTATTACAACAGCAAGGCTCCATAGAAAAAGAGTCCGGTGCTAAACTGACCTGCCTGCAGTCCAGACTTGTCACCCATTGAAAATGTTTGGAGCTTTATGAAACGTAAAATAGGACAAAGGAGACCCTGAACTCTGGAGCAGCTGAAATCCTACATCAGACAAGAATGGAAAACATTCCACTTTAAAATGACATCAACTCCTAAGTTCACATATTATTACAGAGTGTTGTTAAAAGAAGAGGTGATGCAACACAGAGGTAAACATGACCCTGTCCAACTTTATGGAAATGTGTTGCTGACATCAAATTCTAAATGAGGATATAATAATAAAAAAATAAAAACAATTACATTTCTTATTTTCAACATTTGAAATGTTGTCTTTATGTTATTTTCAATGACATATGGTGTTTCAGTGATTTGCAAATCATTGCATACTGTTTTTATTTACATTTGACACAGCGTCCCAACTTTTTTGGAAACAGGGTTGTAGAATGTACAAAGTGTTTTAGCATCTTTCAGCTTGTTTTGGTGTCACGCCCTTCAACCATAACCATAACGCTAAACCCTGACCCTAAAAGTAGAGAAAAGTCATTCAATTATTAAATAAATAGATTTTTGAAAAATATCATCGTAAATTGAACTCGGGTCATCTGTGAGAGCGCTGACTGTCGTAGAATAACCTTTTTGTATTATGCCAACAACACGGGAGGCTCCTGGTAAACTGCAGTCTAACCGAAACATGACATCATTAAATGTGAAACTGGCAATCAGATTTATTAGTTTATGGAATGAGCCAGAACACCATTCTGTACTGTTCAGGCCCACTTAAACCACTGGTTACCTGTAAAAACTGACACATTGAAATCTTTCAAAAAGGTAATTCTGAAGCCATCAGCAGCTCAATCAAACCCAATGTTACTTATTAATAATAAAGACTATTACTATCTGAATAAACAGAGAATGATCAACTGTATCAACAAATCATTTGACAAATCATTGAAAACAGCAGTGCAATGCTTTGAACTGACTCAAACATCAAACTCGTCAACATTCTAGGATGTATGGAATCCGGTGAATCACAGGAAGTGGTTCCAAAACTCTTTTAATGTCATGACTGAAAACCAGAGTGACTCATTTATGTATATATGAACATGAGGGATTCATCTGAAAGGAATCCATGCCTCATTTAAAGCGTGTCACATGACCAGACATGGGTAACTTTTACTTAAAACACACCTACCATTACAATCTCCCTCTCTTGCTTGTGTTCCATTGCAGGCATATGGCCACACACTCTCCACAGAAGACCCATCAGTGTTCATTCTGTGAGAAAATGTTTCACCGAAAAGACCACCTGAAGAACCATCTGCAGACTCATGACCCCAACAAGGAGGCCTTCAAATGTGATGAGTGTGGGAAGCACTACAACACCAAGCTGGGATATAAGCGCCATGTTGCCATGCATTCAGCCACGGCGGGGGATCTCACCTGTAAAGTGTGCATGCAGACCTACGACAGCACACCCATGCTCTTGGAGCACCTGAAGAGCCACTCTGGGAAGTCCTCAGGTGGCACCAAGGAGAAAAAACACCAGTGCGACCACTGTGACCGGCGTTTCTACACAAGGAAGGACGTGAGACGGCACATGGTTGTCCACACGGGCCGAAAGGACTTCCTCTGCCAGTACTGTGCGCAACGCTTTGGCAGAAAGGACCATCTGACACGCCATGTGAAGAAGAGCCACTCACAGGAGCTGCTGAAAATCAAGACAGAGCCTCCTGATATGTTAGGTCTTTTAGCTTCTGGGTCGCCACCGTGCTCTGTGAAGGAGGAGCTCAGCCCCATGATGTGCGGTATGGGCCCCAACAAAGACCCCATGATGAGCAAACCCTTTCCGAGTGGGGCCCCTTTTCCAATGGGCATGTACAACCCTCATCATCTCCAGGCCATGTCTAATTCTGGGGTAGGTCACTCACACCCGTCCCTGATGCCCAGTTCTTTGTCTGCAGCTATGGGCATGGGCTGTCACATGGAATCAACTGGATCTCTTCACCCACACTCCCATCACCACCACCACCATCACCACCATCACCACCACCACCGTTCTCCTCCGCTGCCCCCTCACCACCAACCTCCGGCTCCCCAGCAGCAGCACCAGCCCCAGCCAGCCCCCAAATACCAGCTGGGATCTACCTCATACCTGCTGGACAAGCCCTTGAAAGTGGAGATGGACAGCTTCCTCATGGATCTGCAGAGTGGCTCACCAGGCCCGATCCCCTCTGCAGAGCCCCACACTGCTGCCTCACCCCCGAAGGACGGCCTGGAGCCCACCTCGGGCCTGGCGGATGAGCTTTGCGGGGATCCCCTCCTGTCCAAGAGCCCTGCGGTGATCGCTGAGTCTCTGTGTGCTGCTAATATGGACTTCTCCCACCTGCTGGGGTTCCTGCCCCTTAACCTGCCTTCCTACAGCGCCCCCATGAGCACAGGAGGGCTGGTGATGGGGTACACCTCATCTGTGACCTCCTCCACTTCTTCCATCTCCTCCTCCTCATCTCTGCAAGCTGCTGAGCCCCACGCTGCAGCAGTTGCCGCAGCAGCAGCTGCCGTCGCCACACCTCTTACCTCTTTGCAACCGCAACCTCAGGAGCAGCAGAGCTCCAGCGGGGGTCTGGGCCTCGGACCCCTGCACCCCCTCCCATCAGTGTTCAGCTCTAGCCTTAGTACCACGACACTGCCTCGCTTCCACCAGGCTTTCCAGTGAGAGAGCCAGCCCTCGGCCCAGTCCTGACCAGCTAAGATGACCCCCACACCAGCCTTAGCTCAGTTCAGCTCTGCATGATTATTTTGGGCTGTGGTTCTTTCAGGGCATGATGAAAAAGTTGGAGAATAAATTAGAATAAATAAATACACAAATGAACACTTAGAAGCCTTAAATGAAAGTGCAAAAAAGCTTTTGATTGAGCCTTAAAATTCAACCCCTTTGATCAAAAAGGAAAAGGTGAGAAAAGAAGTTGACGTAGCTTTTATTTGGGCTTTTTTCTCCTATATTATAGTTATATGTATTAACCCATCTATTTTTTAAATTTCAGTTACTTTTATCCCCCTTTCATCCCATATTTAGTATAGAGGGCACGATCAGTAGGCTAAAAGGTGTGGTACTGCATACTTTCTAAAGTAATAATATAAAAAAAAAAATCAAAGATAATTTTAGTGATTATCTGTATTGTTGTGACCCAGAAAAAATATAGTTTGAAGTGGATATTTTGTTTTACTTTCTTTTTCTTTTTCCAAATGTAAGAACATGGTAGAATGTGTCTCATCTAAACCATCGTGATCAGGAAGAAAAGGAAAGATCAGTGAAGGAATGAAGAAATGTAGACATTGAGACGATGATTGAGCCTCAACTTAAACTCTAGATGGCTACACTAGAGCCACAAAACTGACCCGTGTCTCTAAAAAAGTGCCCTTGGAACAAGAATGATAATTAACCATAACTGACATGCTCCTAGAGTCGTGTCCGTTTGAATGAAAATGCTCATTAAATGAAAACTCTTATCATGTTATTGATAGGAGACTTGTCAGCAGCCAAACACAAAGACCAGCCACACATCTTTAAAGAAAAGAAAGAAATGAGGCTGTGAGTTGGTTGAAAATGATGTAATATCACCCTTACTTTTTACTCTTCCTCAAGAGAAGCACTTTTTTTTACCAGAAGGCACTTCACCTGTAGGGATCTCCTTGGGAAACCTTTTGTCTTTGCCTGAGACATTCTCCTCACTCCCTCTTCCCTCTAACAGCTACCTTCAAAAGCTCCCATGATAATGATAACTGCAGCTGTTTCTAGGCTGCTCAACATACCTAAAACATATAATTTGTGACTAAAATACCAACACATCTCGAGGCAGTCT
Organism: Chaunax sp. Z400; assembly: GCA_037577475.1. Lineage (NCBI taxonomy): Eukaryota > Metazoa > Chordata > Actinopteri > Lophiiformes > Chaunacidae > Chaunax > Chaunax sp. Z400. Next base: position 28,453,221 of record CM075195.1, read on the forward strand.
TTTAAAAAGATGCATCATCATGGTAATGATGAACCCTGACATATGTGAATGGCAAAAACAAACAAAAGAATTACAGTGACAGATGAGGAAAAATGTGTTAAAGAATGTTATTGCAGTGTACGAAATATCTCAAAAATGAATATTATTGCTTTTATCACAGTAAGGTGTATTTTAGGTTTAGATGTATTAAAACTAAGTAATGATGTTTTTGATGTCTGGCAGGTTTACATTTGTGTGTATCTTGCATTTTTGATCGAACAAATGGATGAAGTATTAGCTTCCCCCCCCCCCCCCCCCTAGCTTTCTCTGTCATATCCAATCTTTAACTTTACATGTACATGAGTTAGTTTAGCAGAATCAGAACTGTGGATGGGAGTTGTCTATAGAAGGTGGTTAGTGGATTAAAAATCAATTAGGATTTGAAACTTTGAAATAGATTGGGTCATAGGCACCTTTGAATCTATGACGTTAGGTGTTCATCCAGTGGGATATGTTATACCTGCGCTGCCGAGCTCCGTGTTTTTGGATGTCTTGGAGTTTTTAACTTTTCACCAGCAGCCAATAAAACCCTGTTCCCAAAGTTAAGCTAAGCCTTAAAGTGAAATAGGTGCTCTTTATGTAGTGTTCTGTCTGTGGCGCGACCAACACAACTGACATAGTAATCCATAACTGTGTGTCGTTCCAGTCATAGACTCCACAGGCGATCCCAGCCACCGTTAAATGTTGAACGACAACAAACCAGGAAAAACACAGCACATAATAAAACAACAACAAAAATCCATATTGCTGCTTTTAGCTACGGTTGCTGATGGACGACAACTGTAGACCACTAGAACATTTAAATTTTCTGATGGACAGTGAGCTGAAAACATGCACAAACCGAACCGACATAGTGTTCATCATCCCCAGGCCCCTCTGTACTCCTCCTCCTCCTCCTCCTCCTCCTCCTCTCTCAGCTGCTTTGTAGAGTCAAAGGGTCTGAAAATAAAGCAATACTCAGAAGAACGCAGTCACTGAAGTCCCAGGCTTTGACATTCAAAGCAGGGGGGACACATGACTGACCCAACTTTGTGGTATTGCTCATATATTTGTTTTGTTTGTTGTCATATGATATATTATTTTCTGTTTGTATAAAACAGGACCTCGAAAAACAACACAACACATCACCTCATTTTTTTATTTGTTTTATTTTCCTTACCAAAACCTTGGGAGAAGAAACTACATTTTTGCACAATTGCTTGTTACAAAATGCTACAAGTGTGATCCGATCTTTAGATACTGTAGAAACCTCAACAAAAACACTTCATGGTTGATGAGTGAATATTCCCCTGGGAAGGTAGGAGTGGCTGACAATTCAGAATAAGCAAGCACTAATGCAGGAGAAGCTTCTCCACAGTCACCAAAATCCTTGATTTAAGTTCTGAACTAATTTGAAATTTATTTTACACTTATTTTTTTTTTATTAGTCTTCCCCCTGGAAAGTCATTATTTTGATAGTGACTCTTGTAAAATGATCAAACTTCTAATTGATCCTAAATAAATTAGCTGTCGGCACCTTCCTAAGAATTTACATGATGTATCAAAAAAGGGCAAGATTTAAATTAGATCTTTGTTTTGAGCTTGAAAAGTAGTTTTTTAGGAAAAACCCTCTTGGCTTAAGCCAAATTTGTAGCAATCAAATTGAGCATTTTATATTTTTGTAACAAATATTCCTTTCCTAGTCCTAAATAAGAAAAAAAGTTAAGAAAAAGCTTTTGGCATGTATTAAGTTTGTCCTCCCTGGGTTTCTGTGAGCTAATCTGAATTCTAGCACTTTCAACCTTTAAAAAAAAGAGTTTTTTTTCTTTTAAATTTTCAGCTTATATGTTCATATGTTTTTAATTTTGTATTGATCCTGTATATGTATGTGCCATTAGTTTGATGTGTAGACTTTATCAACCTTTGTGTATTTTTCTTCTCCAGAAGAATAACAGTATTTTTGATAGACTTTTCACTAATAATCTTCTACGTAAGAGCCCCCTGACCCTGCTCCTTTTCAAACCTGTTTTTGGGTAAGCTTCTCCTTCTCTCTCAGATTTATCAAACTCTGTAGCCAAGTGTACAAAGAGAGCAGCAACAACATATCTGTTATTCTGAGGTTGTGAGAAACAAGACTGGTATGTCTTAAAATAGCCTGTTTCAGACCTGGTATTACTTCCATCCTGGTGATCTGATCACAAGAGGACAGCTCTAACTCCAGCTGTTCACACCTGGCATTATAATGTGTCTCCACGTGTGTCACTAGTGATCACAACTCAATTTCCCACTATATATGCAAATAAACACATACATCACTTGGACAAACACTGAGATGCAATATTTTCAACAAAAAATAACTTAATGGATAACTTGTTAAATTTACAAGATATAAAATAATAAAGAATGTGTCACAGACAGAATTTCACAAAGTTTCTAACTTTCTGCAAACTCACCAACTCACAAAACAGTCTGGGGACAAAAAAATGTCTATTATAGACTGTTATGACAGTATTTGTAAAATATGACATGTTTGTTTAGTGTCAATAAAATGATTCCTTCTTTCATAAATGAGGGATAAATGGTGAAATCAGTAGGAACAGTGTGTAAATGGTATTCTGCCATTTAGAAGCTTACTTTAGAACATACTTTAAACACAGAGTCAACTTACTGGCTGTGTGATGCCTCCACAAAATGACCCCTTTTAAAGGAAAGAGACAACTTAATGTGTTGCTGGTAATTTACATGACAGTGATCAAATGGACACATTCACACTGCTGACAGAATGTGGCCCCATGCAGCCTAGACCACCTCTGAATGTGGTCAGAGTGATCAGATGTCCCAAGTGTGTTCACACCTGTACAAACAGCTGTTCACTTGTGATCGGATCTATATGTTGCGTTGTAACCGAAAGTCATTTATTCCTTATGCACTGGGATTCGTCCCCAGCTGACAGATGACGTGGATAGTTTTACCGGACACATACACTGCGTTGGCACGCACACACCTCACCACAGGCCAACGACTCAGACACGCATGTACTCACACAAGGAGTTGGACAGTGAGTGTGCTGTCTGCGTGGCCCGGATGTAATGTGCGGACGGTCTCTGTCTACTATTCGATTGAGACCAGCTCTCAGTACCATGGTGGCAAAGCAGTGGCTCTAACTTGAGCCCTGAATCCCCAGGCAAGTCTCCAAAATTGTGCAGCAATCCAAAAGCCTAAAAAGCCCAAAATGGGATGCATTAATGGCATGATCTATGGAGCCTCCCCAACCACCTGATCCTGGAGGAACAGTAAGATCTCCTTGGCCCCACACGAGTTTGGTTTACGCTAGTCTTGTACATGGAGTCCATGTCCACTAAGGGTCTGTACCACCGTATGTGGAGACCCCTTGGTGGGAAGCCAGTCATTTCAGGGACCAAGCCCAGAGCCAAAGTCTGGAGGGAAAGGGGTGAAACAGAACCCCTCAGGCAGTTACAAGCCAACCTCTCTAAATTGGAAGCTGCCATGGTGCCCCACTTCTCAGTGGCATAATGTGTGAGGCCTGCTCGGGACTCAGAACCAGCCACACTTACTTCATCCGAGTCCTCTGCAGGAGGGATGGATGGAGGCCTAAAGAAAAAAAACAACAACTTTTTTGACTCCTTAGAGTCATAAAGGGTTCGCAACTGCTGCTTTTCTCAAAGCAATGCAAGATCTCTGAAACCACCACTGGATGGAGCCTCCGTTTTCCATTTCCTCCTGTGTGGAGGGGCTCACATCCACGGCTTGTGCTCATATGCCTTTAAAAGCACGAGGAGCTCCAGCCCTATCGTCTGTCTTCTAAGCAGGACATGGCGACTTTGGCGGTGCAACAGGGATTTCCATAGGGCAAGTCAAAACGTTTTGCTCATCCAGTGGACCCTCTGCTTGACCTCAGCTACACACTGTGGCGAGGAGACACTCCCCCTGGCTTTTTTTTCTGTTTTCCTTTACCGTTTTCTGTTACCCAGCTGGAAACAACCAACATGAAAAGTGAGCCTTCTCCAAGCACAACACATACATGGAAGTCGCTGCTGCTTCACTTCCCAGCCCCCAGCGTTGTGACAAACATTTTTCGACCAGATTATTTCTTCTCTTTTTCTGGCTTTTCTTTGTACTCTGGTCCTGAGCATGCATCGCAGCCTCCCCGACTGCAGATCTACACTGGAAGCATGTAAACTGAATCAGCCATATGCTTCCAATGCGCTTGGCACAACCTCATGACATCACAGTTACTACCACAGAGCTACATTAGAAACGCGTAAACTGGAGCAGCAATCTACTTCCGCTGCGCTCAGCACTGGCCTGTAGCGTCAGCACGACCTCTGGTTTCCCCGACACACGGTTCTCACCAGAGATCTACACCGAAGGTGCGTAAACTAATGCAGCAAAACTCCTCCAATGTTCTTTTCATCCTGCTTGGAACCCACAAATGAGACATCTCTTGCTCTTTCAACAACCACGTCCTGATTGCTCAGGATGGAGATCTGAAAACCAGTGTGATGACACACACACCAGTACCTTACATAGCAAGCGCAGGTGATGCGTCACACAAAATTATCCACATCATCTGTCAGCTGATGAATCCCTGTACATATAGAATATGATAGAGAACACCCAGGGAGGATGTCAGTACCAGGTTTGAACTGAGCTGAAGCCACAAACGGCCACTGAAAGGCTGTTCCAACAGATTTCATTCATTTTCACTCATCATATTTAGACCATGTAACTGAACCAAATATTGCACTTAGAGTTTACAGTCATGGTCACTGGACTGGTTGTCCCTGCAAAAAAAAAAACAGCTTCAAATTAATGTTATTAAACATTAAAGAGTGATTCATCCAGGACTGGATTAGTCATTCTTCATGCAGGGATCGTTGTAGGAAAACAGGCCCTGTTTCTGGACTTATGTATGGAAGCCCATTTCTGCTTAGAAAACAACACAAAAAAACATGATAATCGTCATGGTTTAGTTTAACTGACCTGACAAATGTGATGTAATAGGTCAAACCTCCATAAAAATATATACATGCAATTCTTAAAATCTTGAATTAGTATCATAATTTAGACAAGAAAACTTTTACTATCTCATAATTCTAACTTCCTATCTCACTTTTTTGAGTTATGAAGTGAAAAGTTCCATCTCTTTCTCTAGTGCTACTATGTACTACTATGTACTACTGTGTACAATGTGAATTATTATCTTTTAATTCTGACTTACTATGTCTGGAGCTGGATATTGGCAACAATCTGACGATACAATACACATCACGAAACAAGGGTTACAGTTCAGTTTGTTGCCATATATTTTTCTCCATCTAAATGTAGGAAAACTGTAATTGTGTAATGAACACAGCAACATAAGCATAAATATGAGTACACAATTGATCTTTGTTAATGTAATCATAACTGGCTTAGTTTCTATGACATCTAACATCATAGCACTACTTTTTATGAAATGAAAACAAATCAAATGCCACAAATCTTTGCATGTAAACCATTAGTTATAAATCATTGCAGTGGTTTTTAGAATGGATACAGTATCACTAAATATAATACACAGTGTGCCTGTATTTTCTAAGAACCCTACTACATCACAATTTTAACTTACAAAGACAAAATTGACCTAGTATTTCTTATGTTTTTTACTGACTACAGTCTCATAATTTTAACTTTTAATCTTTACTATTTTTGAAGGTTGTCATTGATTGTTTTCCTGGTAGAAATGGGCTTGTAGTCCAAGGTGACGCAAAAGGCTGAGACCAAGTCAGACTCATATCACCTCTTAAATACTCACATATAGAGAACAAGAAATGAAATGGATCCTCTCTCCATCTTCTTGACAGTCATGTTGTTCTATTCCTTGGCTTGGCTGTAGCTCCATTACCTCGATCTGCACCTACTAGGGATGCACTTATCCTCACCTTTTCTTCCTTACTACTAGGTGCAGAACAAAAGCATTTTAAGGGAATTTGTTCTTCAGTTTAAGCCTGAGATAAAGTGATTTGATTTTAAAAATGTTCTCTTTCATTTTCTCTCTTTGTTTTTCGCTTTTAGTAGGAAATGGGGTACTGTCTGATGCAGGCAACATCCACATGTAGATTTATATATTTCTAGCTTCATGTAAGTCTTGCATTCCAACCTCTTTGTGTATCTTGTTTAGTGACTTAGCCCATTTTATTTTTATCACTTGCTATTACAGCCACCTCTGAAATAAAAAAGGTGAAAGAAAATAGCATTCACTTCACTTACTATTTTATATAGCATGGAGTTTATCAACTACAGGGAGAATTATATAAACGATGTGCTTCAGAGAAAGAAAGAAAACGAGAAGACTTGCTTTTTTTTGTTACATATCTCACATGCAATCAGTTGCTGCAATGTAAAAGTGACAGATTTGTATATTGGTTGATCCAAAGAGATGATGAACACAACAACAGAACTATTGACTTATTGTACAGTACAGTGTATCTTTGAGTTGTCATGTGTTATGTTGAAATTATTAAAAGACAAACCAGCGGTTTCAGACCCCTATTTGCATCTCTTTTTTTATTTTAAGACTTTCTATCTCTTCTTGAACATGTAAAACTCATCTACTAAATATGCGTTTCTGGTCACATGGAGGCTTTAGAAATGTGGCAAAATCTTTCCATGGTTAAAAAAACCCCTCTGAACTATTTTAGGTTGATTTAAGAATTCTAATAGCTCATTGGATGAAAAAGATGGACATAATCGTTCCCAAAAATCAGAACATGATTTTATTTAACCAAATATTCTGCTTCTGTCCATATTTGTGGGTTTCTAGCCTTTCAAAAACAAAATTTTTACTGCAGTACCTCCCGACCGATCCACAATGCTGCCATTCAATTAAAAATGTAACAACATAAACAATCCTCAAATAATTCCACTTATATCTACATGCAAACAATATAATTACATTAAATCACAATTACATATTTATGTATTTAGGCTCTAACAAATAAACATAGACTATATCCACGATCATATTCATACATCATGAAATATATATGTGCTGATGTATTTTTTATATTCATCTGTGTTTTTACTTATGACTGAACTTTATTTTATGATAAAACCATCGAGTGTCTCTGATTCTGAAGCTAAAAAATTGTGAGCTCTACAGCAGGGTGAAAGTATGCGTAGAAATCCACACCTTTTTCCTCTTTATAAATACCAATGTTAGCGGTGAAAGATGCTTACGCACATTTCACCCCGTTGATGTTACGTTTTTGTGCGCAGCAACGTTTATAAATGAGGCCCCTGGTCTAAAGGCAGTAGCAAAGTGTTTCTCCATCGATTGAGAGGTTACTAAAACAGTAAGATGCACCTACAAGTGAGTGCACACCATGCATAAGCTCTTCTTGTTACACAGTAGTGATGCATGGATAGACTGATATCATCCGATTCCTCATGTATATATATATCCTTTTGGATGTGTAGAGGAACATAGGACGTTAATTAACATTAGAGCCTGTCAGCATGTTGGGAGATTTAAATAATTAACTAGAAGGGCACTTGGTAGACAACATAACTCCACCAAGGCCAAGCAATCCCTTTTTAATCAAAACAAACCATAATCCAAATGTGTGCCATCAAAATGGATCCTCAGGGTTCACGAAGTGTTAAAGATAATGAAAGAAAATCATAGATCCACCCTTTTAGGTGGATCTACTCCAAAATTCAAAGGTTACTTTTTTGGCACATGGCCGCCTCTTCCACCAACTTTCATGAGAATCTGTCGAGTAGTTTATGCTTAATAGATAAAAATGCTGAAAAAAGGCAATATTAAAGGACGTGAAAAAGATTTATGGATGTACATCTTTCTCCAGATCTACTACAAAATTTAACGGTTTCTTGCATGGCACATGCCCTTCCACCCAGCTTTATGGCAATCTATCAAATAGTTTATGCTTAATTCCCCCCCAAAAAAGCTCAATAAGCCTCAACTTGCAATCTTCCAAAAAGTAAAAAAAATCCTCTCGTTTCCCTGGATCCACACCAAAGTGTAATGGTTCTTCTGAAGCCTGGCATCAAACAAACAGACACCGATGAAAACATAATCTTCTTGGTGGAGGTGATTAAGTTAAGCTGCTGTGCCTCATGGGTAAATGGAACAGGTGGTGGCAACATTAACATGCTAACATATTATTTAACAGTTAGAATGTTAGCCATGTTCACCATTTTATTTAGTGTGCTAATTTGCCAAGATTTATTTTTGGCACTAAACGGAAAGTGGAGCTGAGGCTAATGGGAATGCCATTCATTAGAATGTATCCTCAGGAAACCATGAATGATTGGGCAAAATATCTGCATAACATGGTAATCAATCCAACGGATGTCCCTAGAAAGCTAAAATTACTTAGATTCATGACTTTAATATCTTCCGGCTATGGTCCCGCTTACATATTTGTAATACTAGTCATTTGCATTGTTTAAACACTGACAGTTTTTTAAGTCAAAGCTTACATACATTGACTGTTTTGGGAGAGATATCTGAGCTGGTGAGAAGAGCTGTGTCTTTTTCTCCCTTGTTTAAGTCCATCCATTCCACACATTCAGTTCAGGACATCGACACAAGCCAGAATGCATCAGTCTCATTGTCCATGTTCAGGCAGTACCCACATTACAGAACATGAGGTTACAAACATGCTCTTAACAGTGTAATATACTGTATATTAACTAGTGAAGGAGGAAATTATTATATGTAGATTAACCATTTATCAAATCTATGTGGTCCTCGGTATTTAAATTTGATTTGAATAAAGAGATATAAAAATAAATAAATTTTAAAGTGCATAATCCTTCTATCAATGATTCCAGTTTCTGCCACTTATACGGCACTGGGTTGAGGTAGCAGCAGGCAAAGCAATGTACTCCAGATGGTTCTCTTTCCAGCAACATTTTCCTGTTCCCTCTGGGGGATCGAAAGGCTTTCCCTGGCCAGATGAGATATAATCCTTCCAGTGTGTTCCGGGTTTACCAGAACTGAAATGGTCATCTGGCATATCAGGACAAGTCCTGGTGGGCCACCGCATTGGTGGACCGTCAAAAAATCTGTGAAGCTCCCACCCCTGTCTGTCTCTTTACCCATCCTCTCTGCGTGCCTCCCGGTGTGCATGACAGCTTAGTGCCATTTTGCAGGACTTGGCTTACAGGTCAATCCCAAACAAGCAAGCACTCCACCAGCCCCCATCCCAAGTTTAGGGCTGAATATATTTCCCAGTACACTACTGGGGTCTATCCTAGGCTCTTTTATGAGTTGGACATGCCTGTAAAACCTCCAGAGTAAGCTTCCTGATTAGTTTTCTGAACCAAACCAACTGGCTCAGTTCAGTGCGAAGTACCAGTGGCTCTAAACCGAACTCCCTCCAGATGTCTGAGCTCCTCACCCTGAAGGCTCAGCTCAGACTCCCTATGGAGGAACCTCATTCCGGTCACTTGTATCTACAACCTCATTCTTTTGGTCTTTACCCAAAGATTATGTCCATCATAAGTGAGGGTTGGAACGTAGACTGACTGGTGAATTGAGAGGTTTGCTCTCCATCTCAAACACTCTGCCTATCTTGTGCAGCTTGTGGATGGTGAAACTCCGATGAACCCCTCAACAACCCTGCAAGGTTAAAGAGCTGGTCCACTGTTCCGAAGCCAGAATGGACTTTATTTAGCTCCGGCTGAATTTGAGATTTGACAGTTTGTTGGAGCCTCCTTCACAGCACCCTGCAATAATCTTTCCCTTGGAGGTTCAGCATTGTAATATCCTATTATCTGGAGACCACTCTCCGATCCCCCTTTAAAAAAACAAAGAAAAAAGGAACCACCACCCCGGTCAGATGCTCAACAGGCACGATACCTGACCTCCAATGCGGCAAGGAAGATGTTCGTCAGCCAACACAATCTAAAAATCAATCAAAAATCGTCATCACTACCTTAGAGACCTTTGATAAGGATATGTGTCAGTCCTTGAGTCTTTAAATTCTGCGTCCTCCACAGAGGACATTTTGATGGACAAGGTACTCAAAGTGCTCTTTCCCCCACTTGACAGTATCCCCTGTCAAGGTCATCAGTTCTTCTCCCCCACTGAGCAAAGATCAACGTCTTGCTTTCTCATCTTCAGTCACCAAATGGTTTGCCAGAACATCCATGAAGCCTACAAAAGTCTGTCTCCATAAACTTCTAGATCTATCATACCCATAATTTTGCTTTGTCAAACACCAAAGCTGCAATCCGTCTGGCCTCCTGGTAACTGCTCCTTCAGGAGACCTCTGGGCCATAAAATGATCAACAACATAAAAAACTAGTTTAGAATGTCATCTTTGGGCCAGCTGATTGATGGCTTGAGCCTCGTTTTGTATCTAAACCTCATACTGGACCAGGGTCTGGATTATGTCTGAGAGAGCTGCAAATGTAAGCCTGCATGCATGACGGAGTGTCAAGACTGCCTTAATTGTAGGACAATAAAGCTAACCTATACTTACAACAACTGAGCTGACTCACTCACACACACTTACTGGATGCAAACTGTGCCATAACCCAGGAATAGAAACTGTTGGTTTCTGAGGGACCTGGAGAGTTACCAGAGAAGACTGATATACCAAAACACAGACTGTATTTCAAACTCCATGCCAACTGATTCCGTCATGGTTTTGGGTTATAGTTTAGGCAGTTCTAGCTGTTTTATTTTGTAAGTTCTCTTCTTATGTGTTATGTTTTGCTTTACACTTCCTGTCTTTATTCTTTTCCTGCCTTGTGACTGCCCCATTTAGTTTAACCTGTCCTTGATTAGCCTCATCTGAAGGAGGTTATGTGATTTATTCATGCGGGTCAGAGTCGTCAGAAAAATGACTTCCCAACTTGAAAAATTCACATGAATGCTGTCTCAAGTTGGAACAACTTGTTGATTTTGGAGATACAAAATTAAATGTTTGGTAGATGTTTAAAAACTTTACATGATTTTCTTTTGTATTCATGCAATTTGTAACATAACTAAACACAAAGCGCAGCTGAGGCTGATGGGAATGTTTAGTCACATATTAAATGTTAGTGAAAACATTTTTTATCTGATGAAGGCAATAGATAGAATGTCAGAGGATCAAACCTTTTCCAATTTATCCAGACTGAAAAATTAATGTCTTTATCAAATTACACAGCGAGCTTTCCAAATGACCATATTCACACTGCAGACATTTTCCTCTAACGTCATGCTCAGGGTGATGGAAAAATGTCATGCTGTTGTGTTCCAGGTAGCAAGTTGAATAAATGTAGGGAATCTGACAGATCATCATTTCACAACTTCAAGATTGATCAGCAGCTGAAAGACAAAGGACCGAGGCGATCCAACGGGACGTCAGTGGACCATATTCTGAGGCAAAGGAACATATTTGATAACCCATTAGATACCTTGACATTAGCATTCAGCAGCCTCCTAACTTACATTAGTTTGATAGAGTTATACAATATGACAGGAAATGTATAAATGGATTCTGAAATATAAATGTACATTTCATTTATTTAACCATGGAAACAAAGCACACTCAATGTAATCAAGGTAGAAATGTAACATCATGTAATATAACAAAGAAGGTATGCCTCAAAATGTGTTTTGAACACACTTTTTTGTCAGGTGTAATCTCTGGTTTAAAGATTTAAATAAATGTGTTCAACATGTGTGTTGATATTTCAGAATAAATGTACTCTTATTGTATCATGTGACACTATTAAATGGTCATTTTAGCAGGAAAGTGATTGAATGCTAATGTTAGCTGAATTAAGGGCAAACAATGCCTTATCGTATTTGTTGTTCACGTTGAAATATAGTGGCTTTAGTTGCTGTCTAAACAGGAAGCAGAGATATGTTAATGATTTATGAAGCCATCGACATTTATATGACTGGAACACACAAGTATGAAAATATGCCAGCATTTGAGCTTCAACCCTGACATGACATGAGAAACTGGACACCTTGTTGAGACATTTTACTCACAAATGTGAACCTCATGATGTACAAATACCCCTCGAAGAATACTTCAAAAACACAAAAGAACCTGACTTAAGTATTCAACTTGTCATCACTTTATTGTTTTGGCATGTATATTCTGTAGTTGGACATTCTGTAAAAGAAACAAAGACAATAGTAATAGTTCCTTTGATAGTCATCATAAGCGTCATGCTTTTGTCTTAACGATGACCATTACGGAGGAGGATTATTTCAGAGAGTGCCACAAACAGAGAAACGCAACAAATACAAAGCCGTTTTGTTATTTACATTGTAAACCCCTGGATCATACAAACATGCATGACTCGGGTCTCTGAAAAGTCCATCTGTAAGAAAAATCTTCCCAACCATGTTCACTTCAACAGGAAGAGAGGAGTGAGGTGTTTTCAGACCGGAGGAACCTTTTCAGAGTTTAACGCAGTTTAAGAACCCACCGTTTTCTTTTCTCCACCCTGCAAGAAAGAGGAATCGTTTTAGTTCTTAGAATTAGAACTTTAGCTCCTGCTTTGGAACAGATACTCTACTAGCACAAGAGAAACCTCGAATGACGTAAGACTGGGAGCACAAACCTGTATGAAATGTTGGTCCTGTAAATGTAAGATAGTAACCTTAAAAAAAATGGAACAAACGGTTGTTGTTGAATGCTGCAGACGTTTAACTACAGGCCAGCTTAAGCCACCTCAGCATTCCTATTCCTATTGGCTGTAAATAGAAACAGGCTGTTGAAGGTATTTAGTCCTCAGAAGAACTCCTCAGTGGACAGTTCCTCTCCGAGTCCCCCAAAACTGTTTGGTCTGAAAAGGCCTCCTGTCTGTCTTTACAAAGGGCGGCAGCCAAATGTCAGAGCTCAGTAACTCTTGAACATAATACAGAGGGTGGTGCAGTAAAGAGAACCTGTAATAAAGAGTAGTGGCCAAGACATGAGCCTGCTCTTTTGAATTGAGTCAACCTCTGTGGAGTTAGTGAGCAGTCATATCCTCAACCAAGAGTAACTTCAATAATTTGCCTCGTCTTCCTCTCTTCAAGCAGCTCAACAAGTGTTGGTTGGTTTGAGTCATAAGAGTGAAGGAGAGGGCACATGAGTATGAATCATTCATTCATTCATTCATTCAACAGTTTTGACCCTGGAGAATCAGGGTCGATCTAGGCACCTGCCCCGTCCCAAAAAGTCATCTTTACTTGTGTGCAAATACGCCAACCACCTGAAACCAAATTACTTGAACACAACGCCAATAAACATTTAGACGAAGGGCTCAGAGAGAACAGTGCATTTTGTTTGGTTGAGGATCTGTTTAGGAGCTTGTGATGCTTTCAGGTCTGTGCTGCTTGTTGTAATCCTGTCCTCTGAATATTCTCCTAAAAACCACAGCTAATGTAATCATGCACCAGAGAATCAGAACTGTTATGTGCTGCAGATATACACCGATCTGCCATAACATTATCACCACTGACAGGTGACGTGAATAACATGATCTAGTTTCAACAGCACCTGTCAGTGGGTGGGACACATTAGAGAGCAAGTGAACATTTTGTCCTCTAAGTTGTGTTGGAAGAAGGAAAAACGGGCCAGTGTGAGGATCTGAGCGATGATTATGATGGCTAGACTAGGTCAGACTGTCTCCGAAACTGCTGGTCTTGTTGGGTGTTCCTTCTCTGCAGTGGTTAGTACCTAATAAAAGTGGTCTAAAGATGGGCAACCGGTGAACTGGCGATAGAGTCATGGGCGCCCAAGGCTCATTGATGCACCTTGGGAGCGAAGGCTAGCCTGTGTTTCCCTACTGTAGCACAAGTTGCTAAAAAAGTAAAAGCTGGTTCTGATGGAAAGGTGTCAGAAGACACAGAGCATTGCAGCTTTCTGGGTATGGGGCTGCAGAGCGGTCAGGGGGCCCATACCGACCCGTCCACCACCGGACACGCCTACAATGTGCATGTGAGCATCAGAACTGGACCACGAAGTAATGGAATGGTTTCAGGAACACAATGAGTTCAAGACGTCGACTTGGCCTCCAATTCCCCAGATCTAGATCCAATCAGTTATCTGTGGGATGTGCTGGACAAACAAGTCTGATCCATGGAGGCCCCACCTCACAACTTACAGGACTTAAAGGATCTGGTGATGACGTCTTGGTACCAGATACCACAGCACACCTTCAGAGGTCTGGTGGAGTCCAGGTGGGTCAGAGCTGTTTTGGTGGCCAAAGGGGACCTACACAGTAGGAGGCATGTGGTTATAATGTTATGGCTGATCGTTGTATAATAGAATAATTTACTGCCTACTTTGATTTTAAAGGGCTGGGTTGTCATTTTTGTAAATACAGTTACTTGCTTTCCCGGTTAGCTTAGCTTTAGCATCAAGATGGTACTACTGAAAAACGGCTGGAAGCCTTGCTTGATTTTGTGACCTTGAGGCGAGCTGCATCACCGTTTCTTGACTCCATGTTGTGCTAAGCTAACCGGCAGCTCGTTGAAAGCTTTGTATATAAAGAAAACAAAACAAATAAAAAAGGTACCAATGTTCTCATCTTAGTGAGAAAGCAAATAGGTGTATTTGACAAACTATTCCTGTGATGTCATGATTATGATGTAATTTGATGTAGGCCTACATTGTGTGTTTAGTGGGAAGCCCTTGGCTTGAGTTTCTTGTCAAGCAAAAGTTTGAATCAGGTGCCACCCATGTTTGAAATGTATATTTAAAGATTTAAGCAGACAAATGTGAAAAAACACAGAAAAATATAATCACATTTTTGTAACCTCAAAGGTTATTTGAAAAGAAGCGGAGAAACAAACATGACTGTACAGATCTAATGAGAACACTGCAGATTACATGTCACTGCTCTGCCTCCCATCACACCCTAGCACTGTAAAGATAATATCTACCACTACTGGTAGAAACAGAGATGATTTTGCTGGCATTCAAAAATCTGTTTTTATATTATACACAAAATATATCATACATTAGATTTAAAAGTGAAACAAGGCGTCATAAACCGAACCTTTTGAAATAACATTCAAAAACAGCAATTTGCTCTTTCTTTCCATTACTGCATAATTCAGCAGGCATCCAGCACTGCTAAGGCTACACTGATGACATGGTCAATAAGCACAGGGACTTCATTTCTACTGGAAAACCTTCAACAGGCATTTGTATCGACGACTTACTAATAAATACAAAAGTCTACTCTTCTTGTCATTTTCTGTTTCCTCTCCTCCAACTCTGTACTTGGGGCACTGCATTCATAGTTTCACCCAAAAATGAAAAGTCATCATCACCTCAACCCAATGCTGACGAAAGTCGGGTTTCATCAAAATATTTCTGGAGCTTCACAGCAAAAGAGCGTTCTAACATTCTCCTGAACAACTGAAGAAGATGAAGACTTGTTTTAAAACTATGTAAAAACAACCAAAAAACAAGACAACAAAAAAGAGAAAACATCGTACGTGATAAAGCAAGTTAAAGATAGGGTTATAAAGATAAAACAAGCTTGTACAAGTGGACATGGGCTGCTAGACAAGAACTCACAGTCAGCTTAAAACAAGAGTCGTCTGGAGATGACATCTCTCTCCAGTTGTACAACAAATGCCTCAGTTTATGACGCATCCTCCTTTCCTCTGGTGAGCCTAGTGTATATTGTTCTGGATATATGTAATGGAGATGAAGATCAGCCTTCAGGGTCACTTTAAAATCCTCTATCCATGGAAAACTCAAAGAAATGAATATAATTTGTAGAAAAATCTAAATATTAAAAGACAACTACTTCTTATGGTTAATCCATGTGTGAAGCCTGCTGGGACGTATCGTTTGCCAGATATGCTCCACACACTATTAAGGCCCACCTTAAAAATCATGTTTCCATTGAAACCACAAAAAATAAAGTGTAGAAAGTTCAAAATGTCCAACTACTTGTGTTATAGTTAGTACATGTATAAAGTACACTGACACGTATATCGTCCCATCGTTTCTATGCCGAGGGATAAAAAGGGTCTAAGTTGTCTTTTCATATGAATTCTATTTATTTAGTTTATTTGACAGGGACGATGCTAAATAAATATTTTGTGCCTGATATAGCTCTCAGCTAATCTTCATCTGTAGTCCCTGGGCAGTAGGCAACAGTAAACAACAAATCTGGGGTCTCTGAGCCTCTGCAGCCTCAGATTACATCATAAAAGCTGAATGGAGTCATTTTATATCAGTTGTTTTTTTTTTAAAAACTAGTCTCCATCTTCTTCACTTGTTTAGGAAAATGATGCAACACGGTTTTGTCGTGAAGCTCCAGAACAGACTTTCCACGGGCCAAAGGGTGAGGTGATCATAACTGAAGTTTGGTTGTGGGTGAACTGCTCCTTTAAACCCTCTATTGTATCATTTGTATCATATTCTGTCAATAAGAGACCTCTTGTTTTGGAAGGTGGTGTTCTGATTACAGCTGGGTTAACAAGGTTCACACCAGGACATGGAAACTGTAAAAAATAACAGAACATTTAATTTATCTTCTTGTGTTACAATGTAGAACTTCCCAGGATTATTTCCATCCATATCAGTTCACCACAACAGTTAACACCATAATCACAATTTAGACTCCCCGATCCTTCCCTGATCTCCACAGTCTCCAAAATGAAACCAAAGTGACGTTTGAAAACACAGAAAATGGACTAGTAACAGCAATCAGATAATGACTGAAGGAAATTAATCCAGAAAAAATAAAAACACGGATAAGTTAGACTCACAACACCAATGATAAAATGTGCAGAAACCATCATCTAACAAGCTTTGGCCCACTGTGTTGTGTGCAAGGTGAGACAGCAGAAGACATTGACTGTCCTGTCAGAGAACTCCCTCTTTGATTCTGTCCTGGAAAGGGGGGAGGGAGATAGAGGTGAGGAGGGCGAGGGAAAGAGAGAAACAGCTGCCACCTTGCTGTTCTCCCCCATGACACCAGTGGGTGGGGCTTTTGTGCCATAAAGAAAAAAGAAAAAACAAAACACCCTTCTTGGTTCCCTCCACATACAAGTCAGTGCTTGTTGGACATGAAGAATAAAAAATATACACATTAAAAAACAGAATGTGATAAAATAAAACAAACAAACAAAAACCCAGACGAGAACAGCGGCGTCAAGGACGACTCAGTCGATCTTGACCGCAGCGTAGATTTTCCTGATGAACATGTAGGCTGCATAGAAGCCGATTGTTCCCGTTAGCAGCCAGAAGGACAGGACCATCAGGGCCGTATAGCCGAAGTACAAGAGGGAGGGGATGAACTCCACAATGTCCAGCTGCAGACAACAGAGAGGATGTCAGTATACTGGTGCACTCATAAGAATGCATGGAACAATCATAATAACAAACCTTATTATTAATATAGCACTGAACAAGGTTACAAAGTGCTTCAGAGAAAAGAAGAAGACGGCAGGTGAACGGAGAGGGATGACAGCACATAAGAACTTAACACAAAAACAACACAACAGTTATAAAACGTGAAGAATTAAAAGTAAAAAATGATACACAGCATGAGCAGAATGATAAAAAAGCATGAAGTAATGCTTAAGAATTCATACATGCCTTCCAATAGAGGCAACTGAGGGAGGATTTCAAAGTTGCTAATGATGTAACCTGTCTAATTTCAATAGGTTTACTGTCCCACAGTCTGGAGGCTCTCACTACAAAGGTCACCTCTTTAGCCACAAGGTTCTGGAAAAACCAGCAGAGCTGCATCCACCGACCTTAGAGACCCCCCCAACACACAGGGGTCAATACGTCTTTTATATAGTTTAAAACATTTTTAAATCAAGACAAAATAAAACAGGAAGCCGGTGTAGTGAAAGGAGCTCTGATGAGGCCGTACCACCGCACCAAAACCCTTCTCTACGCTACACTGAACAAACCAAAGGCATTGTGTGACTTTAGACAGCATGTTGTCATTCCATGATGTATAACATAGAAGCAGAAGAGTCTCGTGTGATGCGTGTTCTAAACAATGGAATGACATGGCCTGTCATGTAACCTGTTACATGGTAGCTGATCTCCTTCTCGCTCCTGGACCTCGGGACCTACTGCTAACTGCTTTTTAAAAGTCACCATTATGCTTTTCTAACATACGTTGTCAAAATGTCCCAGTCCCATCCTGTCCAGCCACCTCACCTCACCTCACCTCACCTCACCTCACCTCACCTCACCTGGTGTGTGAGACAGAGTGGTGTCATTGCTGAGAACAGTGGCTCATTGTAAAGTAATGATATGAGGTGATGTTTGTCTCATCAGTGATCGATGTGAACTCTTATTTTGCTATTGAAAATAAAAAAAATGGTTTTCTCATCGTTGTGCAGAATGATTTATGAAAAGCTGGACAAATACGGAAATCAATTAAAAGTAATTCATCACATGGGTTTTGTATCAGTAAAAACTGCTCTATGCCTTCATGAGAGCAAGTACAGAATGGTCGCCTTCATAAAGAGCCTGTTTAGACCTGGTAATAACAACCTGGGTGATTCAATCACAAGTAGACATTATAACATGTCTCTACTTGCAACTCCAGTGACCAGCTGTGATCAGATCTAACTTCCTGCTCTATTAGCTAAATAAACATGTAAATCAGAACGTTTTTAACACAAAGAAATAAATCGTGGAGTAAAAGAAGGAGAGAAAAGGTGAATATCAAGTTAACAATGTACAATCTATACAGCAAAAATAGCTAACCTCCAGTTCTTTCTGCAAAAGAAAAAAAACAAAAAAACATCCTGCATGTATTCTTAGCCGCATGTATTCTTAGCCACCTGCTCTGCCAGCAGCTCTCTCTCTCTTTCTTTTTTTTTATAGATGTTTCACACACAGGATGGCACAGATGACAAAAGCTAGAACGTTCCTGCCTTGTATGCAGAGTGAGCCCTCTGCTAGCAAACAAACGTTACTCCTTCTTCTTCTTTGGTAAACTTCTACCTGACCTGGAGGAACTCTCAACCTGGTCCACAGGTGTCGATGGGATTATTTTATACATACAGTACCATCTGGCTTGACGATCGAACTGTATGAGCTTACTATGAGCACATAAATCGTAAGCTTTGGCCTCGCAGTGCAAACAATTTATTCACACAATACCAGTTGGAATAAAAAAAACAACAACCCTACATTTCTAAAACTGTACATAGTATGACCAGCTTTATCCACCATCTTCTTGGCTGCAGAGGAATTAAGACAGTTTGTTGTTGATCTCTGATTTTACCTCTAGGATTTTTACCTTATTGACAAAGTAGAAGATGGCGTAAATGAGGACGTAGAAGGCTGAGCCTCCTGAGACCAGGAACGTTCTCCACCACCACTGGTAGTCCTGGTAGTGAGGAGAGAGACAGAAAACACAGGACAAGGATGTGTTCATATGACCTTAGCTCGACACATACTGGGGCTACTCAGAAATATTACTGATCTCAACGCTACAACAGAGACTCTCTCAAAGGGCCCTGAATGTGTCCACGCTGCAGCAGACTCTCGTGGCTGCTTAGCTCTGACTATCAGCTCTACATCACTGTCTGGGTGACATTTCTATCTTGAGGGCAGAGTGCCAACATCACAGTCAGGTTACTGTCTTTACTACTTGTTTCATCGCTGAAGGATGCAGCAGCACTACGTTTCTACATGCTTCAGCATCGATCTCTACAATAAAGTTTGTGAAGTGGCGATCCACCGTTTTTGTGACTCAGTTGTTTAAGCATGGTTCGACAAACCACAGCTTACGGTTCCAGTTAAGATGGCTAAAATCAAACATGATTCATTGATGTCTTTGTCATTGTGTTTTGTTAGAAAGTGATCCTAATATTCATGATGGACGGCGAACAATGGCTAATCAGGACGGACTAGCAGCGCCCGGCAGAAAAGACAGCTTTTAAAGCAAGTCTCTATGAAAATGTGCTACAAGGATGTTATCAATGTATCAGAGGAGGGAACAGACACTAACTGGTAGCTTCCATGGTGGAAACAATCATACCAGCAGTGTTTAGAGGACACAAAACAGCCAGTTTCCCTGATAACTTAAGATCCTGACGACCGACAACTAAAATCCTCCATCTGGTGAAAAGACAGCGCTGGTTAAAAACAACAAAGATCTAAAAAGTGATCAAAATGTTTTCACGTCTGCAGTGACTGCAGCGGTGGGCTGGTGAGGATTCTCCCTCCTCAGCTTGAGTAAGTTGGCTTTTCTGCCTGGACAGCCTTCCTGATACAATCAACAACGCCAGACTCGGGGTCAACATAACCATCCATCGACATGCTTCACTGCTGACATCCTCATAGCAGATGCCTATGCCACATATTTCATTTTCAGTAAAAATGCAGCTTTACAGCTTTGGTTACTTTCCCAGAGAGTCCACTTTGTGTGCCAGGATCCTCCATTGTTCAGGAAAGAGCTGCAGAACCTTCAGACTAAACAACAATGCTAATCCTTCTGCAGACGACAACGGTACATTTACAGCCCACAGTACTGTATTCACACCTGATGAACTTACCTCTGCACAGAGCTGGAAATAAACCATTACTATGCTGATCTGAGAGCAGGAGACCACCAAGATGATAAAAACCAGAAACAGGAAGCCAAAGAGGTAATAGAACTGGTTCTCCCAGATGGCCTGTGGGGGGGTGACACAGACAGTCATGTTGACATTACTGGAAATGTATCATCATCCAGACAGACAGGGTCATAGTGTTGTGTGGTGTACAGAAATAGTGATACTTTTTCACTATTTTCTTTTAACACAGCTCAGTTTTAGAATTTCCTAAGGTTTGGTACTTCTTGTTGGTCAAATGTGTCTCTGCTGCAAGTGATCAGGAGGATGTGATGTGTATCTGTCTGATTGTATCCACTAGGTGTCAGTAGTAGCCACATAACCAGGTCCAGTGGTTGTACTGTATATTATCAGAAGGAAAATACATGCATGTTGTGAATTCCACCTCCACTGAGAGATAGAGAAGCGATGCTTGTGCCTCTACGGATCTACGACTGGTGACATCAACAGCATGTCATCAGAAATCATTCCTCCACAACCTGTACTGGTTAAATGGGCTGCTGACGTCTAGTGGGGGACGACTTTGCTTGATGGTTGAACCTTGCTCACAAGACCTTTTGTAATGAGAACAGAACTCAACAGTTTAAGTGAATAAACTAGCTGAGCTGGTAAATGATATGAGATCTGTTGTGTATAAGTAGCATAGTCTACTGCACATAGTGTGAGTTTACACTGTAAACTCAGGCTCAACAAACTCCATCAAAGTTAGAAAACTCAACAGAGCTGATTGGGAAGCGTGTCTTTAGCTCAGGGTTCTTACACAATATCCATTTCAAAATTCCAGACTTTTCCAAACTCAAATTCCCAGACTTCTCTGTAGACTTTTCCAACCACATTTGACATTTCAGTACAAATAGTTAGGTATTTATGACGTAAATGAGTGGTACTAAATTCAAACTGTTAAAAAGTATATCACATTCTGACTATGCAGATTGCTAAATAAGATTGAAGAAGGTTGTAGCTGAATACTGTATTTATCAGCAAACACAGACAAGTCCTGCTACAACACTGCGATGAAAATTCAGTTTCTGTCACGTCAATTTCATTTAAGTATATAACTAATATGTCTACCTTCAACCCACACACACACACACCACACACACACACACACACACACCACACACACACACACACACACACACCACACACACACACACCACACACACACACACCACACACACACACACACACCACACACACACACACACACACACACACACACACACACACACACCACACACACACACACACACCACACACACACAAGCGCAGTGTTTTTCTAAGTGGAGGTGGTGTGGCATTGCATTCAGAGCAGAGCAGTTGTACTCACACTGAAAATAAAGAAGAGCTCGATGAACATGGCGCCAAATGGCAGAATCCCAGCCATCAGGATTCTACAGGAGAGAAGATAGACATTTATTGAAAAGAAAAAACACACAAAAAAAACAGAAAGCGGACCAACACTCAGAGGTTGAAATGCTACACTGAAGCCATCAGCCACTCAGTGACTGGCCCAGGATCAGCTCAGCTTGATAGACTTTAAACACTCACCCTACAAACTTGTTCATGTACCAGCGCTGCTCAGGAACCTGCCGCGGAATCTGGTTGGTGCGTACTGGGTTATCATATGGCTGTTTGCGGAAGCCGAAGTAGTAGCCCAGGTAGACCAAGGGCATGGAGATGCCGAACCACATACACAACAGGGCCAGCATCGTGGTGAAGGGAACCTGAAGATGTGAACAGAGAGGAGAGGGGCCATTAAAAAATGTGTCTAGAGATAAAAAGGTGATGTTTAACAGTCCATGTGATTTTACTGATAGTCCTAAAACGAGAATTTAAAGTTGAACCTCACACTCATGCTCAGAATTAGAAGCTTTATTCAATACTCAAGGTAATTACTACTATATTCTGTCTCCGTCACTTACATAGGCCATCGAAACATCACTTAATATATTATCTACCATTAGCCCTGCTGACGGGCCAACAGGAATATGACTCTCAGATTTGGTTTTATAAATATCAGATAACGGTCTGCCAAAGCTTTACTGATTAATGGTCTGATTCTGGAGCAAAACTGGACATAATTGACATATGTGGAACTTGGTTGAATGTTTTCTTATCATAAAATTAAGCTACCTCTCCCAACAATACTGCTTGGACTGCTTAACGGAGTGGGGGACCTAAATCTAGAAGTCTATGTTCAATTCATCCTCAAAACAGGGTATTTAAATTAATTCATGTCAAGCTCTGGTATTACAAAAATCTCAAACTACCAGCTGCCTTGTCCAGGGAACTGGATTCCACTTCGTGGTGTGGTACTCTATAGACCACCTGGCCCAATGGTGGACTTAGATTTTCTGAGGGGGCTGGGTGGAAAAAATTAACAAGAGTCATCTGGAGATGACATAACACCCCGACATCCCCAAAACATTGTACAACAAATGCATCAGTATGACACATCCTCCATTCCTTTGGTGAGCCTAGAGTAGTGAATATTGTTTTGGATATATGCTATGGAGACGATTCCAGAGTCACCTTTCAATCATCTTTGCACGGAAAACTCAAAATAAAATTTGTACAAAGCTCAAAATACCAATTACCTATCACGGTAATATCTGTATGAAGTTTGGTGAAGCTAGTATGGGTAGCTGTTGAGTTATGCTCCAGAAAAAACATGAAAAACAGACGGACAGTGAAGACAAAACTGTCATTTTTATGCTGGGGGATTTTTTAAAAAGACACAAGCTGAATGCAATGAGGAACCAGCAGGCAGAAGTAATAATGACGAAACAGAGTCTAATGAACCTCTGTAAAAAAAAAAAAAAATTTAAAAAAAAATCCACAAAGGAACTATTTACCAACTACACTGAGCAACAGTAGAAATGCATATATATTTTTTATGTCATGTCATCCTGTTCATATTAAATATCAAAGGCAAATTATGGTTCATCCTTTAGCCATACAGAAAAATCATTTTTGTTCAAATTAGTGGTTGTTGTCTTAGTGTTTACAAGTCAAAAAGTGTGGATGGTGAGACAGAGAACAACAACAGCAGCCAGTAATGTGTGATCAGCTCCAGCATTTATCACAGCATCACATCTCCTTTGCATGGAGTTGATAAGACGTTAATCTAGACTTGTAGGATGACATGCCATTCTTCCTGCAGAGCTGTGACAAGTTGTTCATGTGTTGCTGGAGCAGGATCTCTCTCTCTCACCAGGTGATCCACAACATCCCACAGATGCTCTATTGGGTTGCGATCTGGTGAATATGCTGGTCAAGGAAGGACAGAGACATTGTTCTGGTCCAGGTAGGCTACTCCTGACAGACATGAGCCACATGTGGTCTGACATTGTCCTGCATGAAGGTGATGCCTGATTGTTGTATCCTGGGAATGACATGTGGACCTAGGACCGTATCTAGGTAACAGATAGCTGTCAGTGTACCGTGGATGTGGACAAGTTCTGACCACCATCCATTAGCAATGGCTCCCCACATCATGACATCACCACCAAAACGATCCACTTCCTGGATGTATGCTGCAGGATAGCGTTCCCCGTGACGACGATACACACGCCTGCGACCATCAGCTCTGTCAAGTTAAATCTGGACTTGTCACTAAATGTGATCTGCCTCCACTGTGCAATGAGCCATAACATCTGTAACATCTGTGCTACATGTGTCTGCAGAGTTCCGACCATCAGCATCCCAACTGCCTGGTCACATAAGTTTTGTGGAAGTCGTGACACCATCAGTTGTTTCTCTAGGACATTAATTAGACCCAGTAAATTATCGCCTTGACCAGGTCTTTTCAATCATGCAGAAAAATACTCACCAACATCATGGTTTACTCTGAAATGCACCAATGACTGTTTTATTTCTATGTTATGACTAAATGATGGTTATTCATGATTAAATGGTGAATAATGGTTGTGGGTACTTAAAAAAAGTCATTTCTATGGATCACATGTTTGTTTATTTCAGTAGATTAGGGCTAGTGAAAGGAAAACATTGGGTTTATAAAATTAATTGTTTCTACCGTTGCTCAGTATATTATTTAACCATTAAAAGGAACAGCTGAGAGAGATTGGATACCTTTTTTGGATACCTTTATTAGTCCCACAGGGGGAAATTCTTTCTCTGCATTTGACCCATCCCTGAGGAGCAGTGGGCTGCCATTACACGCGGCGCCCGGGGGAGCATATTGGGGTTCAGTATCTTTGCTCAAGGATACTTCGACTTGTAGACTTGCAGGGGCTGGGGATCGAACCACCGACCTTTCGTTCAGTGAAAGACCGCTCTACCCCCTGAGCCCCAGCCTACTAAGAAGGGCACCCTAGGGTGAGGCTGGGTGATAGGACTTAAAATCAATAACACGATTATACTTAAACTTTTATCTATATAACAATTAATAAATGATTTTTATATGCTTTTCTTAAACTTCCTCCAACGTTCTCTGACAAGATCTGTACTGTAAATAAAATGAATGATTAAAGATGCAGGGTTTCTCCTACCATTCTACAGGCCGCCAGGCAAACAACATGCCAAAAAATATTTTTTTATATATCCCAAATATTGTCAAATATTCATTCATTCGAAAATAATCATTTGTGTTTGGGAGCCTCTGTGAAAACAAGTCTGCCTGCACTCTATTTCCGCCACCAACAGGTAAACAAACCCAGGACTATTTGAATGAATGCCACAGTGAGATATAATGATGGACTGGACCAGAGAAATGTTGATTTTTATCTTCATCGCGTTAATTTACATTTAATATTTTCTCATGTAACGGCAATGCTGCTGTATTTGGCTCATTTTCACTGCCAATACATTACAACCTAATGTTACGATGTGAACTGTGAATGTAACATAATGCTGTTTAAGTATTCAGCTAACATTGGCTAGCCAATCAATGTCGTGAATCATCGTGCGAATGATTCGCCACAATGCTACAGGTTTATTTGGCTTAGATTACATTGCAATTACGTTAACTAACGTGACCAAAAATCAGGAGGAAGGACAACAAAATATATTTTAACATTTTGCTCAAAAACTCTGGCGCCAAACGGAAGTACAGGTAGGGAAGAAGGGAGAGGGACAGATGTGGAGGAAGAAGAGAGAGGGACAGATGTGGAGGAAGAAGAGAGAGGGACAGATGTGGAGGAAGAAGAGAGAGGGACAGATGTGGAGGAAGAAGGGAGAGGGACAGATGTAGAGGAAGAAGAGAGAGGGACAGATGTGGAGGAAGAAGAGAGAGGGACAGATGTGGAGGAAGAAGAGAGAGGGACAGATGTGGAGGAAGAAGAGAGAGGGACAGATGTGGAGGAAGAAGAGAGAGGGACAGATGTGGAGGAAGAAGAGAGAGGGACAGATGTGGAGGAAGAAGAGAGAGGGACAGATGTGGAGGAAGAAGAGAGAGGGACAGATGTGGAGGAAGAAGAGAGAGGGACAGATGTGGAGGAAGAAGAGAGAGGGACAGATGTGGAGGAAGAAGAGAGAGGGACAGATGTGGAGGAAGAAGAGAGAGGGACAGATGTGGAGGAAGAAGAGAGAGGGACAGATGTGGAGGAAGAAGAGAGAGGGACAGATGTGGAGGAAGAAGAGAGAGGGACAGATGTGGAGGAAGAAGAGAGAGGGACAGATGTGGAGGAAGAAGAGAGAGGGACAGATGTGGAGGAAGGAGAGAGAGGGACAGATGTGGAGGAAGGAGAGAGAGGGACAGATGTGGAGGAAGGAGAGAGAGGGACAGATGTGGAGGAAGAAGAGAGAGGGACAGATGTGGAGGAAGAAGAGAGAGGGACAGATGTGGAGGAAGAAGAGAGAGGGACAGATGTGGAGGAAGACGAGAGGGACAGATGTGGAGGAAGAAGAGAGAGGGACAGATGTGGAGGAAGAAGAGAGAGGGACAGATGTGGAGGAAGAAGAGAGAGGGACAGATGTGGAGGAAGAAGAGAGAGGGACAGATGTGGAGGAAGAAGAGAGAGGGACAGATGTGGAGGAAGAAGAGAGAGGGACAGATGTGGAGGAAGAAGAGAGAGGGACAGATGTGGAGGAAGAAGAGAGAGGGACAGATGTGGAGGAAGGAGAGAGAGGGACAGATGTGGAGGAAGGAGAGAGAGGGACAGATGTGGAGGAAGAAGAGAGAGGGACAGATGTGGAGGAAGGAGAGAGAGGGACAGATGTGGAGGAAGAAGAGAGAGGGACAGATGTGGAGGAAGGAGAGAGAGGGACAGATGTGGAGGAAGGAGAGAGAGGGACAGATGTGGAGGAAGAAGAGAGAGGGACAGATGAGAGAGAGAGAGCAGTGTCAACTGTGAACCACATTTCTCCACCATGAACAGAGTAACTCACACAACTCATTACTGCTTTTAGCAATATAAATAAATATATACTGTATATATATCAATCTTTAAATGTAAGAATTTACTAAACAAAGACAAATCTTGACTTTTGGTGGGTGAAAACCGACCTCAGGAAGAGGCTGCAAGGAGAGCCCCTTAAACAACTTAGTGAACCAAAGAATGTTATTTTATTTGCTCTAACGTCTTCCAGTGAAGTGTGGTAGTGTGTAATAAATGCAGTTTATTGAGTCCTCTCCTTGTGATCACTTTAAAGTGTTTTACATGGAAATAAATAACTATAAATTTGGTGCGTGTGCATAGTCTCTATCAGCTCTTGCCACCGGGCCTAAAGAAAGTTCAAGGGGAAACACTGAAGATGTTTCGGTGTCATCTTCAATTAAAATGACCCAAACCAATGGACGTGGCATTATGTTTTTAGGTATACGCTGAGGCTGAGACCTATTTGTTGGTCCAGTGTTTGGTCTCCATGCCTCTTTGCATGCACCTTTGCTTTGAGAGAAACTGGACTATCGTACGTTGGACGGGGTGGATGAACATGACTCGAGTGTGCTGCTAAGAGTGTATGCATACATTTTAGATGATGTGCATCTGAGTCATGATACTCACTGCCCCAGAGGAGTGTTCCCCCCAGATGAAACAGTTGAGGATGAAGCAGATTCCAAAAACTATTGCAGGATACAAAGTAGCCGTCTACAGTGAAGACAAAACAAACAAAATCTAAAGGTCTCTGTCAAAGCATCATCAATATGATCTATAGAGGCAATTCTTTAATTACACATGTAAAAAACTTGCTTGAAGAACATCAAACACACACACTAAAAAATAAACTAATATACTAACTCAGGAATGATGAGACACAATTCTTTCACAATGAGGATTTAACTTAATGCCTTACACAAAATGCTCCTTTCCTCCACCGGTGGCCCTTCAGTGTGCGGTACAGTCTCCCAGCAAAGTAACCCCCAAATACACTGGAGGAAGGCATGTGAAAGATAAGAACTGTGCTATTATACAGCTGACACTTTCAGGATTTTCTTAATGAGCATCAGAGAGATGAATACAGCTCCTACCCCATGAACATGAAGAGGAAGCAAGCAGTGGTCATCAAGGCTCCTCTACTGGATGGAGACAACATGCCCAACATGGCAACAACTATGACACACACACACACACACACAGCACACACACACACACACACACACACACACACACACACACACACAGACACACACACACACACACACACACACACACACACACACACACACACACACACACACACACACACACACACACGAGCAGGGGGTGGTTAGAACATTTCCTTTTAACATTTCCAGTTTTGAGCAGTAACCTCATTTTTGAAATTCGAGTGGAAAACATTTAAAGGAACAATCCAAAACTTTCTTGCCGAGAGTCAGATGAGAAGATGTGCTACATGCTAAACATAAAGCTGCTGTATGCTAAACATAAAGCTACAGCCAGGAGGTTATTTTATAGCTTAGCATGAAGACAGGTAAGAGGGGGGAACAACTTCCTACCAGCACCGCCAAAGCTTCTCACTAACATGTAATATCTTGTTTGTTTAATCAGTAAGAAAAAAGATGGAAAAATGGAAATCAATTATTGTGAACAACACATGATGTAAGAGAACATTTACACCTGGCATTAACATGGTCCTGGATGATCTGATCACAAGAGGGCAGCTCTAAGAATGTTACACCTGACATTATAATGTGTCTCTAGTGACCACCTATGTAATAATAAATTATATTAATATCAGAATTGAAATGGCTTTAATTTCTCATATGTACTGTAGATAAATTAACATTCTAAGGTTGCAAAGCGACATTTACAGACCAGTTACACTGCTGAAATGGTATCGTTAGTCTGTAACGTTAGCCAACAACCTGATGTGATGTTTCTGTTTTCAGGTTCGGTATCCATCCCTATTTAGAACTTTATACTTCTTTAAAAGCGCAGATAGCTGTTGTCAATGTGCTGCAGATATTTTTGTGTTTGTTTCTGCATATTTTGACTTATCTTTGCTACTTAATATTATTATTAATGATGTGAAGTAGTGCTCTGGCACCATGAGGACAGTATTGTAAATACTTTAGCCATGTGAATAATTGAAACATAAATTGTGAGATAAGGAGAAGTGAATACTAACAACATCTAAAGGGAAGTGATAAGAAAAAACAAACAAACTCACAGATGACAATGAGGACCATGCAGAAGAGCTGGATCCCTGAGCCCAGCAAAGAGCTGAGGATCATGGGATACTGAGGCGGCCTGAAGACATCACCATGGACATTCTTCCATCCTGATTCCTCCATGGTGTCCTCCTGGATAGGGAGTAAATAAAAGTGGGACAGCGCCTCTATTGTAGTGATACAATAAATAAAGTACATTTTATTAACAGTAAAATCAAGTAATTCTGATCCAGACAGTTTCTAAAAGACGTGAATTTGTTCCACTGAGTTACTGAAAATAAACAAATTTGTCTTTTGTGTATTTTCTTACTATGTCATCATCTCTGTTGTAGTTAGCTATGTCCTTCCTCAGGGTCCTGATAATGATCATACTCAGAATACCTGCAGTGAGAGAGAAGAAATGAGACATTTAATCCAACTATAGATTTAGTTTTTGCATACATGACACAATATACACCATACATTTAATACATTCACAAACTTGTGTGTCCAGATCCAACAAAGTATGAACAAAGCATGAGGCACCATTTCACATTGTGATTTCTGTCACGGCCCTAAAGACCGACATTCATTGTGTTCATATGTAGAGCAGGATACGTCAAAACATGGACATACCAGAGAGGAAGAAGACAACCACCACCGAGTTGACGATGGAGAACCAGTGAATCTGGACGTCGCTCATGGTGAGGTAGGTGTCCCATCGAGACGCCCACTTCACTTCACTCTCCTGCACAGAGGAGACTCAGCACTTCATCTTCTACAGTCATTCAAGATTCAATTTAACAACAGAGGATAGCACAATGGAGTTATAGCAGTAGTCCCTAATGCTACTCACAAAAAACAACCTTACATACATAAATGAATACATTTTCATGGTGGAGTCAGAGGATGAGTTGTCTAGCTTTATTTGACCCACTGCTCAAGAATATCAGAGCAGCCTTTCTCAGCCAGGCTGGCTTGTTGCATGTTTCACTGGTAGTGTTCATTTTGTCAGCTGTTGTAGTTTTGTAGTGTCAATGTCCTTTTATTAGTTTGTATCAAATTTAGTCAACACTGTCCTGCTTCTTTTTAGTCAAGTGTTAGTAGTCTGGATAATTTAGTCTTATTTTAGTCAAAGAAACCCAAAAGTATTTTGGTCTGGCAAAACTTGTTGACATTTTACTCTTTTCTAAGACATCAGTTCATCATTAGCATTTCAGTCAATCTAGTTTAAACAAAACCATTATTAATAAGATCGTTATCTGATAAAAGAAAGTATCTGGTCTGATGATGTAAATTTGAAGAACACATCCAGACATGGAACACGTTCTGATTTATTTTTATACACAGACAGCACAGCAGCCTTACCCCGGTGTGAGATTTTAAATAGTGAGTCAGGGTTCCACAAGCAAAAGAGGTGTGATGTATAACACAGCAGCGTCAGGGTCTAGTGTGACGTAGGGTTGCAACAGTACGAGATTTCTCAGAAAATACCATGGTATGACAGGATCACGGTGTATGGTATTTCACTATTATTATTATTATTAGTAGTAGTAGTAGTAGTCGTCATATTTACAATGACCCATAAAGGAATTAAAACAGAAGGTTTTTTTGAAGTTTTATTATAGGGGGAATCATGAAACTATTTTTCAGTGGAAGCAAGATTAAAAGCCTCCCTTTTGAAAAACAAATGAAATAATAAGAAAGCTGTACATCTCCTGTTTGACAAGAAATTAGGAGGAAAAAAAGGCAACAGGAAAAATGTAATCTATGTAAAGCAGGATTTAACCTGAGGTGGAGACAGCTGAACGGACAGACAACACGGATGTCGCTGTGGGAGATGAGGAAAATGATTTCAATAGTGCATTTTATGATCAACATTTAGATGGAAACTCCGGGATAAAAAAAACAAAAACGGAGCCATTAAATGAAATCCTATGTGGAAGTAGTGCACATGACCTTAAACCACTTGTTTTCACCACTTACAGGCTCATGATGTTATGAAGCGCTTGACACCATGAGAGGTCCTACAGAGAAACACGTGTGTCTTTGTGTATCTCAGTCTGTGACTGTTTCTCTGTCCCATCGCTTTAGTCCCTCTGGTTGTGTTAAATGTTCTATTTGAAGACGTTTCTTTGTTGAGATTAAAGTTATGAATGGGACACATACTGTGATCTGAACAGAGGGGTGACGTCTGTGAAAACTGGTGAACTAGTAAGCCGTGTTTTGTCCTTTAGCAGTCGCTTTGCGCCCAGACTGGGTATCCTTCCACTAGGACAAATGCTTTTTGGTTTTTCGGTTATTACTGATTTTACTCTCTTTTGGGGGGGTGGGGGGGGGGGGGGGGGGGGGATGTCAGTGATATCTGTCCTTGCTTCTATCTGCCATTTCCTCTGCTGCGCTTGTGTTAGTACTCCAGCTGTTCTGACTGACAGGAAGTTGAGGAGTAGCGGAGATTCTCAGTTTGTCCTTTTTAAAAAAAAATTAAACTGGTAATAAGCAAATGTTCATGGTATGATAACCATCAAAAAGGCTTTGTAAAGCCTTTGTAAAGAATGGATTAACATGACAAAAGGACGATTTACCTTTCGTGTTACATGCCGTCACAGAGATGGAACCAAACAGACCCCTATTATGCCTTCATTGCTTTTACACAGAGCGTCGGGTTGGTATGAAGGTGCACCAGTCCCACCTTAAAAAGCCTGTGAAAATGGGTCTTATTTTGAGCCAGGCTTCTTAACCATTTAAAGAGTGAGAATAGCTTGAGTTCATTTTGACTCTGTGTGTCATTTTTTTAAAAAGCAAATAGCAGAGCCTCAGCAAACACTTCGAAGCTAATGTCTAAAGTCAACCTGGAAGGTCTGAGCAGGCGGCAGAACCAACACATCCTGGGCCTGGCTAAATATACCGCAGTGAATCTTTCTCAGAGGGATCAGTTCAGACAACACTTTGGTTTTTGTGATTTGTCTTGAGTCCCATTCAAACCATCTCTCTCAATATTCTTTGCTTGATCCTGTATTTCAAAAATGGCATATTGAGCACTTTAAAGATCTTTTTATTGATAATAGCTTTTCCATCATTTGACCAACTTTGAGAAGTTGAACCTACCACATGCCCATTTTTACAGATACCTGTGACGCTCCCCACACCTCAGAAACCAAAATTTTCCTGAGGTAACTGGTACAAACACTGTTGATGTGTTTCTCAACAGACACACTCCACGTAACGGTTTGATATGCATACTCCTCTAGGAAACATTAAAAGTGTCTGGGAGCTGGATCTAAACCTTTCACTGTCGGACGACGTATGGGATTCTATCTTCAAGCTCGTTAATTCAACTTCCCTTTGTGGCCATCGCTATCTGTTACAGTTCAGGGTCGACCCAGACGTGAGCCCCTGCTGAGACAAACGCAGAAGAGACGAGGCCACCCTTATTCACATGTTATGGCCTGGAAAAGTACCGGAGCAAAGTTTTCCAAACTCTGTCCCTAATTCTCGACTTCGGCTTGTGGAGAGGATGACGCTTGCCTGATTCTAAGCGAGCGCTCCTTGTTACCTTTCACTTCTCTATTGTCTAAGCATACAGTATTATTAGACAGAGGGGTGCTATCCCACCCACCCACAGTGAGTAGCTGAGGGACATAGAGGGACATGGAGGGACGTGTACTCTATAAATCTGAATGTTAGGGATAAGGATAAATAACTGTAAAACTCGCATCTGCTGTTCATTCTACCAACCTGTGTATATTTTGTTCATTATTTTAAATGTTAATAAAAATATTTTTGATGGAAGGAGGTGAAGGGAGCGAGGGGGGTGGGATGTTTGAGGTTGAATACAAAATATACCAACTCCAGCTTTAACAAACCATACATCTTCCAACTGCAGTCTCTATGTATTTGGACAGTCACATATTTTCTATTTCTCTGACTTCGCATTGCTCTAGGACACTCAATTTTATATGCACAAAGCTTTTAAATGGAATCAGCAAGAGTACGATGATCACATGGATTAAATACTAATCAAACACTTGTTGATTTGATTGATTGATTGATTGAGATTTTTATTTTAAATACATAAATATAGTGGACATAATATTTAGAGACAATGAAAAGCATAAAGCAAAAGAAATTTTCAAACACTTGACTTGTTAATATATTTGAAAAGGAGTGAGAAGAAGTACAAACTTATTCAATCCCACCCCTTCTCCATAAGTCATTGATTGTATTACTGTATTAATCTACGCAGCAATACTCACTTTCCACTGGACAGAGTAGGTGAAGAGGACCTCATTGGCCTTCGTCGGGTCAATCTCCTGGGGGGCGGAGACACTGGCCTCAGGCAAGGTGCAGGTTTTTTCATTTTCCACAGCCTTCAGATCTGAGAATAAGTACGAATGATTACAATTTTTACCTAATGGGACACTTTGGCGGTAATGCTTGAGTGTCTTCCCTTTGCAACAATAGTTTTTAATGCGCCATAGATTAGAAACATTACACAAACTGAAAGAGCGTGCTGAAACCTACCATCTACTTTTACACTTTGAGGTACGACCTCAAATCGCACCACCCTGTAGTTGTGAATGTCTCCATCCTCGAGTTTCTCCCTGTGGAAGTACAGGATGAAGGACAGGTGGTTGTGCAGATAAAACTGTGAGGGAGAAAAGAGAAAGGGAAAGACAAGAATTTGTGCCCATGAAACATACAAGCAGACCTGTAAACACAAATATAACTTAACTAACTTCTTATTAAGTTCCATGTTTTTCAGCTGATCTTGTTCCAGATCAGACTTTAAAGATTGTCTCTATCTAAAATAGTTAGTGTGTGGTTAGTCTATGTTAAGTTACCTCCACTTAGGAGAATGTTTTCACCCACATCCGTTGGTTGGTTTGTCAGCAGGATTAAGCAATAACTCCTTCCACCAAATTTTAAAGAAATTTCAAAGAAATTTGATGGAAGTGTCGAGCCTTTTCCCCCCATTTTGTTTAACATTGTGAGAGAAGTACAGAATGTTCGGCGGTGCATTTTATCTGGTGTAGCGTTGTTCAGGTACCTAATTTCCTTTGGAATCAATAAAGTATTTATCTATCATTCCTATTTACAAGGCATTTTTCTATATTTTTGTTAATCACTCAAAGATTAACATAGATCATAGATAATAATTTAAAAAACAGGCACATTTAGAGGGCTGGTATTCATGAGTGTGTAAAACATGGTGCAGATCCAAATAAAAGCGGATTTTAAAGGAGTAAAGTAGTGCATTTAAATATGTTTTCGTAGGAGGAATGGTCTTTTTTTCAACGGCTCTATGGCAAAATATAAGCCATGAAGCCCAAAACTAGCTGAACTGGTGGCGATTCAGTGAGGTAACAACAGCTTTGATTTAGATTTTGATTGAATTAAAAGGCTGTACGGCCTTGGCGGAAGTATATCCTCTACTGAGTGCCATTCTAGATGTTTGTTTTTCAAATATAGTCATAAACTAGAGAATTTGTGTCCAAGGAAACAGATGCCTCCAACTACTGGAGATACTCACTTAGCTGTGCATCCTTCCATGCACGAAACAAGTTTGGCACAAAAGCTGCACTGTGCCGACTCGGCATTATTCAGGGCAAATTAAAGCAACACTTTTGATTGGCAGTTGCTGTGCTCCATGGCGGAGCCCCGGCTCAAAGTACACATCCAACCTGTGGTGGAAACTACGGACGCTGCATGTGACCGGCACGGAAACGGAAACTTAACGTGAGTGTGAGTGAGATGTATTTAGGAACCGTTAAGTAGAATCCAAACGAAAACCTCTTAACCATTCCAATGGAATCGGAGCTTTAGAACCGGTTCCAAATTGGAACCGGTTCTCGATGCCCAACCCTATATGGGATGGATGAGGGTAAGCCCACATGCACCTTTTGTTTTGGCAGGGTCATTAAAAATTTTTTTTACCACAAGCATATAAGACAACTGTGTGGAATAACACACTTAAGTACAGGACATATTCAAAGACACAAACACACACTTGCAGACAGTCAGCACTTAGGTCCAAAATGAGTTGGCCCTCCGGCCCTACAGGACAGACAGATGCTATATAAAACTACCTTATTGCTGTCAGCAAAGCCCAGTCTGTAGCCATGTTCAAACTGGATATCTTTCACCACGTCCTTCTTCTGCTCCTCCTCCCCTCCTGCCTCTCTGTTGGGGTAAAACTCTAATCTGGTGGCAACCGGCAGGTTGTCTGCAATACTGAAAGGAGGAGGAGATTTTCTATTAGTCTCGGTTTATGTGTTGAGCATTTAAACAAAAAAAAAAATCCCAATTCTAGAAAGCAGGGTAGCAAACATATGTGATTGAAAAAGAAAAAAAATTTCCATAATTATTTCACAAGGTACTAAAAAAAGCTGCTTTGATAATTTCTTAACAAATCAACTTCGACTTCGACTTATTGAGTCTTGAGTCTCTGAATAACATAATCTAATTAAAGTCATGTGTGGTATTTGTCATAGCAGCATCAACAGTGAGGATGTGATGCTCACAGGTGAACATAATACTCCTCCTGGATTCGCTCAGCAACCAGTTTGCTTTCTGCTACAGTGAGCGTCTTCTTGTTGCAAACTATCTCACATTTCTTGTCCTTGTTCATCTCAACATTGTAGCGGGTGTTCACAATACGGTCCCCGCGTAAAACCTCACCTTCAAAGAAAGAATATTAAATCAATTGTAAAACAAATACTAAGAAAATATACAAAATGCAAAACAACACTGTTTTTCTTGAAAAGAATGAAGTCATTTTAGGTTTAGATTCAACATACCGAGGTTCTCTCCCTTGTAGAAAACATTAGCTGGCTTACAGAAAGGCAGTGAGTAGTATTCATAAGGAAGCTGGGTACGGGAGCTGGTCAGCTTCACTGCCTGAGAAACAAAGGGAGTCATTGAGATAGAGTGTATGTGTAGATAAAAACATGGATACATTTTTCTATTTTGAACCTAAAATGTTGTTGGCATTTAATTCTGACTGACCTTGTATTTAGAAAAAAAAATCAATCAAGTTGATTAGAAGGAATATACTGTCTTCTTTTTTGGAATCAAGGTTATATGTGTATGTTTGGTGCAACGGTATTTTTTAATATGGAAACCAATAAAAAAATAAAATCCTCTCCATCCTGTTTTATTGCTACCCATCTGTTGTGGTGCCTAGCACACTGATCTCAGGCTGAGAGGTAGACTTCATACACTGCTGACAACCGATTGGTCCCTCGGAACAGGTCCCATCATGTGATGTAGGATTTCCATACTCTTCTGTTGAAGCAGTCTTTTGTCGTCCTGCCTGCAGCCCTCTCTCAAACAAATGTTGTCTCCATGTTGTAATAAACAACCATAACTGAGAAGAAAAAAACTCTGAACGTGTGTGTGTGTGTGTGTGTGTGTGTGTGTATGTGTGTGTGTGTATGTGTGTGGTGTGTATGTGTATGTGTATGTGTGTGGTGTGTATGTGTGTGGTGTGTATGTGTATGTGTGTATGTGTATGTGTGTGGTGTGTATGTCTGTGGTGTGTATGTGTGTGGTGTGTATGTGTATGTGTGTGTGTGTATGTCTGTGGTGTGTGTGTGTATGTGTGTGGTGTGTATGTGTGTGGTGTGTATGTGTGTGGTGTGTATGTGTGTGGTGTGTATGTGTGTGGTGTGTATGTGTGTGGTGTGTATGTGTGTGGTGTGTATGTGTGTGGTGTGTGTGTATGTGTGTGGTGTGTGTGTATGTGTGTGGTGTGTGTGTATGTGTGTGTGGTGTGTATGTGTGTGGTGTGTATGTGTGTGGTGTGTATGTGTGTGGTGTGTATGTGTATGTGTGTGTGGTGTGTGTGTATGTGTGTGGTGTGTGTATGTGTGTGGTGTGTATGTGTGTGGTGTGTATGTGTGTGGTGTGTATGTGTGTGGTGTGTGTGTATGTGTGTGTGGTGTGTATGTGTGTGGTGTGTATGTGTGTGGTGTGTATGTGTGTGGTGTGTATGTGTGTGGTGTGTATGTGTGTGGTGTGTGGTGTGTATGTGTGTGGTGTGTATGTGTGTGGTGTGTATGTGTGTGGTGTGTATGTGTGTGGTGTGTATGTGTGTGGTGTGTATGTGTATGTGTGTGTGGTGTGTATGTGTGTGGTGTGTATGTGTGTGGTGTGTATGTGTATGTGTGTGTGGTGTGTATGTGTATGTGTGTGTGGTGTGTATGTGTGTGGTGTGTATGTGTGTGGTGTGTATGTGTATGTGTGTGTGGTGTGTATGTGTGTGGTGTGTATGTGTATGTGTGTGTGGTGTGTGTGTATGTGTGTGGTGTGTGTGTGTATGTGTGTGTGGTGTGTGTGTATGTGTGTGGTGTGTGTGGTGTGTGTGTATGTGGTGTGTGTGTATGTGGTGTGTGTGTATGTGTATGTGTATGTGTGTGTGTATGTGTGTGTGTGTGTATGTGGTGTGTGTGTGGTGTGTGTGTATGTGGTGTGTGTGTATGTGTATGTGTGTGTATGTGGTGTGTGTGGTGTGTGTGTGTATGTGTATGTGTGTGTGGTGTGTGTGTGTATGTGGTGTGTGTGTATGTGTATGTGTGTGTATGTGGTGTGTGTGGTGTGTGTGTATGTGTGTGTGTGTGTGTGTGTGTATGTGGTGTGTGTGTATGTGTATGTGTGTGTATGTGGTGTGTGTGGTGTGTGTGTATGTGTGTGTGTGTGTATGGTGTGTGTGTATGTGTGTGTGTGTGTGTATGTGGTGTGTGTATGTGGTGTGTGTGTATGTGGTGTGTGTGGTGTGTGTGTGTATGTGGTGTGTGTGGTGTGTGTGTATGTGGTGTGTGTGGTGTGTGTGTGTATGTGGTGTGTGTGGTGTGTGTGTGTGTATGTGGTGTGTGTGTATGTGTATGTGTGTGTATGTGGTGTGTGTGGTGTGTGTGTATGTGTATGTGTGTGTATGTGGTGTGTGTGGTGTGTGTGTGTATGTGGTGTGTATGTGGTGTGTGTGTATGTGTATGTGTGTGTATGTGGTGTGTGTGTATGTGTGTGTGTGTGTGTGTGTATGGTGTGTGTGGTGTGTGTGTATGTGTGTGTGTGTGTGTGTATGTGGTGTGTGTGTATGTGGTGTGTGTGTATGTGGTGTGTGTGTATGTGGTGTGTGTGTGTGTGTGTGTGTGTGTATGTGGTGTGTGTGTATGTGTATGTGTGTGTATGTGGTGTGTGTGTATGTGTGTGTGTGTGTGTGTGTGTATGGTGTGTGTGTATGTGTGTGTGTGTGTGTATGTGGTGTGTGTGTATGTGGTGTGTGTGTATGTGTATGTGTGTGTATGTGGTGTGTGTGGTGTGTGTGTGTATGTGGTGTGTGTGGTGTGTGTGTGTATGTGGTGTGTGTGGTGTGTGTGTATGTGGTGTGTGTGTATGTGTATGTGTGTGTATGTGGTGTGTGTGGTGTGTGTGTATGTGTGTGTGTGTGTGTGTGCATGGTGTGTGTGGTGTGTGTGTATGTGTGTGTGTGTGTGTGTGTATGTGGTGTGTGTGTATGTGGTGTGTGTGTATGTGGTGTGTGTGTATGTGTATGTGTGTGTGTGGTGTATGTGTGTGTGTGTGTGTGTGTGTGTGTGTGTGTGTGTGTGTGTGTGTGTGTGTGTGTGTGTGTGTGTGTGTGTGTGTGTGTGTGTGTGTGTGTGTGTGTGTGTGTGAAAAAACGGAGCCCATTAACTTGGAGGAGGCGATCTATCGAATTTAAAGCAAAAAGGTGGCGGTCAAATGTGATTATACAAAAACATCTAACAAAAAAAATTGTATACAAGGATGCAGATGCCTCGGCTACAGGAAAAATTACATTTTTCCTGGTGTGGACGGACCATAACCTCTTAAATAGCACAACAACATTAAAAAAAGACTAAATTTGACAAAAATGTAAAAATGAGTAAATTGAAGAAACCAATGAGGAGATGCACACCTTTAGGGCCCCTACAAAGCATGTGTGAAATTTCATTGACTTGTGTCCAGTAGTTTTCAGGAAATGTAGATAGACCACGCCCCCTGTCAATCCTCTTCTGTACAGACAGACGTACAGACATGGGTAACACCATGTCCTCTTTAGTGGAGGCATAAAATACCATCTAGGTCCATCAACCCAATCAGCTCTTACTGAAGCTCTCAGATGAGCGTAAACGTGACAGTGTCAATAAAAGACTCTCCTTCATTATGTGTATTTGTATTATTAATGGTGGGATGAAATGAAGACAATTACATCATTACTTGTCAATTAACCGTCAGCTGACAGGTGCACAAATGAATTTTAGTCCTACCTTGATATCTACTGTGTCATCCTCATGGAAGTCACGGGGAGCAACACCAGGAACATAGAAGGGCTGGACCAAAGGCAACAAGGACAGCAGCAGCAAGGCCCACCATGTCTCCTGCAACACAGACACCGCTAAATAGTTTTCCTATCAAACACGACATGACAGGAATATCGTCTGATGTGACAAATAAAGACATATGTGCTTTTAAACATTCTTAATATGAGATCATTTATTCATGCCAGGTAAAATAGAACAGATTAATGGTAAATACTGTGAGTTTGTTACAGAGATGCAGACAATCCTGGGCTTCAAATTCTAAGAGAGTTTCTGTCATTGCAGAATGTGTGTAAAATT
Organism: Chaunax sp. Z400; assembly: GCA_037577475.1. Taxonomy (NCBI): domain Eukaryota; kingdom Metazoa; phylum Chordata; class Actinopteri; order Lophiiformes; family Chaunacidae; genus Chaunax; species Chaunax sp. Z400. Next base: position 28,493,017 of record CM075195.1, read on the forward strand.
CCTTTCAAAAAATGCCTGCAGGTAGTAAAAATACTGTAGTCTGTGAAACAGGTTTACACCACACTGAAAAAACATTTCTGTGTTGTGTGGGAGATGATGTCAAATGAAAACAGTCTAGTGTGCAGGACTTAAGGGTACTACTGGCAGAAATGGGCTGTTCATAATTCTGTTTTTCGTTGGTGTATAATCACCTGAAAAAAGTGCTGTTGTGTTTTAGCGGTCTTAGAACCGGCTTTTCATAACTACAGATGGAGCAGGTTCTCTCCCATGGAGTCCGCCATATTGGACTGCCATGTAGCTACGGCAGCCCAGAACAGACAAACAAGATGCTTGAGAGGGCTTTGCACGTTTTTCAGTAGCCACTGAAAGCACTACTACTAAATGCTTGGAAATCAGCTATGATCTATATAAATGCCAAGAAAAATAACCATATCATACAAAGCAACCTTCCCAACAAACCCAGTACTTTAAAAGCAATAATCGGTGGAATGATTAATGAATATTCCCCAGAAGGGATCAACTGATGTTTTTTTCAGGCAGATTTCAATACTGACTATTAGGCTACATTCACATTAACAGGCTGAAGTGACTCAGTTCAGATTATTTGACTTCATGTGGCACCTTTCATATGTGGTCCTCAATTAAATGCATATCTGATTTGTGGCCGTGTGACATGAATCCGACCATAAACAGATCAGAATCTGTAATCTTCATGCAGCACAGCAAAACGAAACAAACTGAAAGGAGAGCTGATGTGGTAAAACTTCACATTTTAGAGTGGCCCTTTATTGTGACCATCCCAATGCACATGTGTGCAATAACCATGTTATTTGATATCTACACCTGTCAGGTGGATGGATTCTCTCCATCTAAAATCTAACATGGATTTAAACAAGTTTGTGGACAAAATTTGATGGGAATAAACCTTTTGTGTAGACAAACTCTCAAAAGTGTTGTTTGTATTTTTGTTGAGTATATATTTATATAAACACAGTATTTATTTATATATATTCTCTAAACAAGCAAAAAGTGGGTGTGCAGATGTGCCTTTGAATGGCTATTATAACCAAAATCTCTGTAGATTAATCTGTCGACATATACTCTGATTTTATGAAGGCTTATATCATATATATGTGTACTACTTTGGGGGTGGCACGGTGGTGGTAGTAATACTGTAGCCACTGAAAGCACTACTACTAAATGTGGTAATACTGTCATGACTTTTTGTAGTCATGACAGTGGTTGCAGTTCCTGGTGTGGGCACCCCCACCCGTTTTTATGACAGCGTTTCCTCCGTTCCTGTGTTCCTGTCTTAACTTCTGGCTCTTATGAGTACTGATTTTATTTCAATGCCTTATTTATCTACAATGTTATTGCTGTGTGTGTATTTGGATGTTTGTGTGTCAGTATGTGTTAGCGGGGAAGGGTTACTGTTTTATTATGTGAAGCACTTTGCGTTACATTTTACTTGTATGAAAAGTGCTATACAAATAAAGTCTGATTGATTGATTGATTGATATGTCATGCACATGTTGTGCATGTCTGCAAGTGTGAGGCTACGCCTGTACACCTCCCTTATTTCTTGCATGGAATAAAATAAATTGTGAGACATCAAAAACATAAAACATACTTCTCTTCATTTGGATTTAGAATATGGATTATTTTTTTCCATCAAGAAAAATTCTGATGGAAACATCATCAGTATAAGTTTCCTGTCTCACCAGTCCTAAAAGGCCCATCCAGAGTGTTTCTACTGGCAATGTTATGCCAGGGTGAGCTGTGATGGTGCCTGGAGGCGGGTGAGAGAGGTGACCCACGACCATATTATCGTGGTCAGTCAACTCAAAATGCAGTGTAGTGAGGACTCGGCCATTTTAGAATGAAGGCGTATAACGCAGACCTGCCGATGCGTATTTAGGCCCAATCCCTTAACTTGTGTTGGACCTGTTCATTTGAGTCAGCGATTGTAGATTAACTATGGTCTTAGAAAGTTATTGTTTAACATTAACACTTCTGTCCATATTCACCATGATCCATCTCTCTGGTCCACGTGAGAGCTGCAACACTAACTCTCTTACCCCCCTCCCCCTCTCTCTCTCATTGGGAAATACAAAACCAAATCAAACACAAATACTTGTGTACTACATACAGTAGAGGGGGCTGGAGCCTATCCAAGCTGACTTTGGGCAGGAGGCGGGGTTCACCCTGGAAGTCACCAGCTCATCACAGGACCACATAGACAGACAAACAACCATTCACACTCACATTCACACCTAAGGTCGGTTTAGAGTCACCAGTTCACCTCTACTGCATGTTTTTGGTGGTGGGAGGAAGCCGGAGAACCTGGAGGGAACCCACACAGACATGAGGAGAACATGGAGAGAACCCACACAGACACAGGGAGAAACTTTGTAATTCCACTTCAGTACATTTTGGAGGCTAATATTGTACTTTGTACTCCTGTACATTTATTTGACAACTTTAACTATTGGTTACCTTTCTGATTCAGATTATGAATTTTGAAAAATTATTTGTGCATTTATTTAAAAACAAAAACAAAAAGCCAATAATAACAAAAATGCTTAACACAACAGCCCGCTGTTAAGAATGTGCCCCTGTGTGAAGGAATCTGTCCTGATGCTCTGTCATACTGCTCATGCCCTGTGGACACTGAGGAAGCTACAGGGCTCCAAAGCTCATGGCAGAGAGTCAAAAAGAAATGCCTCACCTTACAACTCGGTTTCCCACACACCCTGTGAGAAACCGGCTGTAACCAGCCTGAGAACTGGTAAGATTGATTTTCTGACAAGACAACAATTCTAAACATAAAGTCATATCAACAGACACATCAATTAAAAACAACATTAACGTCATTATTGATGAGGCTGAGTCAAGAGTCCATGTGAAAAAACAACCTATAATTTTAACTAGCAATTGATCCATTTTTTTGCTTTAATGATCATTCATTACTTCCACCAAGGAGGTCCACACTTCAAACAAGAGTCCATCCTGGAATTGTTTTTTTCCACTTTCTTCAACATTTTCTCTATTTAACCAAAAACCACTAAAATGATTTCCATAAAACTTTGTAGGACTTTGAGTGGAGGGGTCAGGCAACCTAAACAGACTTGACAGGATTGACCTGCTCTGGCAAAGATAAGCACTCTAATAGGTGCCATTCCTGTTATGAAGAAAAAGTTGGCTGCATAATGTAATTGCTAAAGAACGTCACTATCTGTGTTTAGACTGGTTCCCGATGAACCTTACTGTCACTTTGCATTTTGAGCTTCCCCCGGCACAAAATCTCACAGAAAAATTAGGGCTCACAGGTAAACTAGTCCGGTTGGCTGCCTGACAACATTTTTCTTTGCTTTCATGCCTCCGTTATACACTAAATGAATGAATAAACTCACATTTTTTCTGTGCTGTTGCATTGAAATGTATCTCTTTCTTACACTTACACAACCATACGAGGCAGTGGCCTAACTATTGGGATCAACTTGATGGTTATCGTCTTACTCAATGACTCTTTAACAGACCGCGAAAGCAGGGTACTGAAGTCAGAGGATTACCCCTCCTACCTGATGAGACACAGCCACCCATATTTCTGAAAGAATCACAGTTTCTGTTGTATGAAGATGTGGTGGGGAGAAAACTGCAGTATTCCAAAACTATACTAGAAAGCACACAGAGCACATAACCACTGGAAATGAAACTTGAACGATTGGAAAATTGTTTCAAGGCTATGTCAAAACATAATCCTGTGACGATCCTCAGGGTTTAGCTAAATGTATCAGCAGATCACCAATTGTTCTATCACTGGGGCCAGACCATAGCACCCAATATGGTGATGTTGCCATGCTGACATCGGTTTATTTGGATCTGTCTCATGCCAAATAAAGTAATACCACTCAATCCCTTGATCCTGGAAACCTACTGTAACATGTGGCATCATGTGTTTATCATCAGAAGTTTATGAATTATTGACAACAACAAAAAGCAGATCCATTTTTCATCTAGATCTTTCACAGATACATGCAATCCATTTGAACGACTGAATCGGCATCATTTGAGCTACATATTCTACCTCTTTCTGTTACCGTACTTTGAATCAATACATATTGATCCCTTCCAAATGTATATTTTAATCTTCCAGATCTCATGTGAGCTGTTCATGCTTGAGTATCTTCATTTGATTTTACTTATTGTTATTATTCATGATATTGGCAAAATGTTAAAGAAGCTCTATCTCACAGAGTTGAAGAAAGTGAAAAAGTGATCAAGAATCTGCAGCCGTACCCAGATCTGCTTCAAAATTTTATCAACTCTTCCTTGTCCCCAGATCCACTCCTACACACGATTTCATCAAAATCCATTGACAACTTTTCAAGATATATTATGGACAAACAAACAAGGTCAATCCCATAATCTCCCTCAACTCTATTTGGATGGGGGTAAACAGACCTGTCAAGGCTGTCTCTACTAAAATCTAATTCGCAAGAGGTGGAAGTATTGATTTACCATACAATCAATTACTCTTTCAAGTGAAATGTTTCATTTTGACATATAGATAATTTCCTATTCCAATACCTTAAAGCCTAATTCTAAGTATGATTGTATGATGCAGTACATGAAACAGATTGGGTCCATGCGCACATGCATGTTATAGTTATTCATAAGTGATGTCATGCAATAATATAAAGTTATACTCTAAATACATTGAGATTAGACAGATTATACTGTCTCTCCACCACATGTGATATGATACGGCACTGAGGGAAGACGGAAAACGTGGCTTCTGACTTGAACAGCATTGAAGTTATCATCACAGAGTGATGCGCAGATGAACAATATCGACAGTACAGTATGCAGACAGTATCGACAGACTGGTCAACATAGTTTTTGTCTTTTGTCGCTGTTCTGTTGTCATCTTGACACGTTTTATACTAAACCGACAAATTGAAAATGACGCTGTCTTTCAGAGATGTTAAAAGCTAGCGCTAAGCCAAAGTTCTGGATAGCTGGCTTCTCTTGGCTGTACAGCAAATGACAGTCTAACAATATTTATACAGAGTGTAAATACATGAATATTTATGTGTCTGTCATCATACTTTAATGTACCAGTTCCGAAAAGATTTTTAAGACACCATACTAACAGTCAAGCTAGATAACGATAGCTAACTATAGCAAGCAGTTAGCAACATCGACATTCAAACAGCAGCAAACTCCTGTGATTTCGTGCCGAGTTCGCGTTAAAATGTCGTTTATCGACTTAGAAAGACCTTTACTCTTTCACATTTAGGGCAGCTGTCTGGCTTAATTAGGAGGAATCGTATGACTGATGTGTACTTTGAAGGAAAAAAAAGAGTTCGCTTTTCTACTTACCATAGTCGCGGCCGCCATTTTGAATACGTGTCATTGGTGACGTCGCGGAAGTACTTAAAGTTCTTTCAAAAAGTGATACATCCGTGTTGATGTAATATCTGTTTTTATCAGCTGTCCTCCAGGATACCTGATTTCACTGATTTTTCAGAGGAGGACATAATTTTTGGTATCATCTGGAAAGATGAAAAGTATGAACTTGTCTTTAATGTAATTAGGCTACAATACTTGGTAAATTCTAAAATGTTATGTTACTTTATTGTGAGCCCTTTCCCTCCTTTAACCTCCAAAGGTCTGTGCCATAATACTTAATTCTGCTTAACGGTTAAATTAAAAATGCATACCAAACAAGAATTTGGGTCTTAGGAGGTTAATGTATTTATAAATATTTTTTACTCCTGATTTTGTTTTTTTATTGAACTGTTGCGTCTCCTACTCTGTATGTTATATATATATTATAACATTATATTGCCACTATTGCTATACAATTTCAACGTTAAAGTTATTAAAGTTGCTAAAAAAAATCTAAAACCTCTTTGTTGTTGATCAAGTTAATTTAAAAATGGACACGTCCATAAATGTAGCACTATGTTGCTCTGATTAATCAGAGTATTTACATACAGCTTATATACATCTGACCTTCACAGTCACAACTTTGTAAATAAATAAACATTAATTTGTTGAAGAAAACTTTTCCCCATCTTCCCTTGAAATCATGTGAATTGCCTTTACTGTCAGATTTTTCTATTATATGTTACCCAATGATTTAAAATAGCGGGGATTTGCCTCCACCTAATGAAACTCATGCCTGCAAACAAACAAATTAACTTAAAAACACAAAAATACTGCTTGCTATTACATAAACACACATTTGGGTTTCAAAAACAATTTATTAGAAACGTTTTGATTGAATCTGCATTTAACCAAGCATTGAAAAAGAAATCAACAAAAAACATTTGTAACTGGATAAATATAGCATTGGGCATTGATGCAACACTGTCACATCAACTCTCTATAGAAGAGTTCCAAAGAGCAGTGGCTCTCAAAGTTTGTCACACCACGGACACCCTCCCCTTACCCCCACACCCCTGACACAAATGAGACCACAGACATACAGAACCCCATTTGATTTTTACCTGAGTCCCCCATCTGATCAGAGTTTAGCTTTTTGGTGTTTTACAACAGAAATTGTGTAAAGCCCATGACCAATATCATCATATATTATGTCATTGTGTTATTTATAGATAGAATTATAATGACAACAAATTATTTGCCTTATGCTGGGGACTCAAGGATCCCTTAAGGTACATGGACCCCAGTTTGAAAACAATTGCCATAGAAAACAATTCTCTGGATCGCTGATAACAAATCATCAAATACCAAAATGAAAAAATCTTGAACAAGAATATCGCCATTTCAATTTTAAGACCACATTTCTATTTCCAGCAATAAGAGAAACATATTATACAAACAGTGCTGAAAAATAGCAGTACTTCACTACGAAAATAAATATTTAAAGTTTTTACTTTGCAACAATCATTCCATTGACAATACATTGATGTTGAAGCAGTGATATTTGCACCAATAGATTATTTTTTTCACACAGATAAAAGAAGAACTATAGATATAAAAAATCTGTACACTGCTTCAAAATACAGAGAAAAAAGCTGGGCCGAAAGGATCAAAAAGCTTTTCAAAAATCATCATTTTAAATGGCTTCACACGAAAGACCCCTAAGAATGTATATAATTGTGAAAATTAGTTTATAAAAACAGAGCATTTGGAATATATTATATATGTTTGAAAAACAAAAAAAACTTGTTTCAAAAGGCACAATAAGGGAGTCATGCTGACACACACTAAAATGGGAATAATGTGGAATATAAATAGTAGATATGAGCATAATAAGCCATCAATCTTACACTGTCTACAGCACATTACAGCTCTCTGTCCTTACACTCCTTACCCGCCAAGTTGTTGACAACAACACATTAACACAGTAATATCAGAGGTAACCACCGTTTATGTTCCACTTCGACATCTGTGTTGTGGTTATACTTTCCCTCTGATGCACAATGAGTGCTGGAGCCTAACAACTGGACCCAGTCTTCATGTAACTGTTTTCAGATGAACTGTAGTTTGAGAATATGACCATTTGTGTCTTTATACTTGTGTAAAATAATATTTGTGAATGATACAGCCATTCAATGTGGCCCCATCCATTCTGTACATGTTACTTAGCACATGTTCAAAGGTGTTTGAATATTACGTTGGGGACTGTACAAAAATAAAAAGGGGGGGGGAGGTAACAGCAGAGGGACTGTTTGTTTTTGTTTTTTCCCCATAATCATTTTATTTTTAGAATAGTCTTCCTGTTCTTTCCTGTACACCAGCAGTGCTTATACAAACACACATACTTGCTGTTTTCACTTTAACATGCAGTGGGGTCCAGTTTTGCAACCCAGACCTCCACAGGACTCTTATTGATCAATTACCACTAATCATAGAGATACTGATAAAATATTGGGTAGCATGCATTATAATGTGCAGGTTTATCTCACATTATAGTGATCAACATATGTGCAATCTGTAGTCAAACAAAATGAGTGCAGTGAAAGCAAAAATAAATGATGGGAAACATTCTTTTGAGTGTCACGTTTTGTATTAGAGGCTCTAGATATAACTAGAAGGGCCCTCAGGAGAGTACATACCTTCACCAAGGCTGAACAATCCTACAAATCTGTCTAGCAGACACACCCATACCCCCCTCCGCCACACCACACACACAAACACACGCAAATTTTGATAAGGCAGATCTGGATTATAATCTAGATCTGAGGAGAGATCTGGAGAAGAGAGGCAGTGACTTGGCCAATCCTGCTGACTTGCCAACTGGAGAGTGTTGAGGTTTTGAGGTGGAAACACTCAGTGAAGGTTTGTGGCCTCCTGATGACCTCTTCTCTGGGCCATGCAACTAAATTTGGCAGTGCCCTCACCCGATCACTGTATAGTCTAGTGATTTAAAAGACTGTTTGTTGTGCATCCAGATGATTTATGGTCCACTTTGTGAACATAAGTATAGCTGATGCAGTTGTGGTGGTATTAGCCAAGCCTTCAGAACATTATCGGACACAGTCTCTAATGCTGTGCCCCTGACCTGAGACCTATGAGGTAGGATTGTACTGTCCTAATAGTGATAATAATATCAACTGCATATTTTGTTTTTATACTTTGCTTTTCTTATTCTCTACTATTGTGGTGATTAAAATGTTTCAAACCTCCCCCATCATTTTTGTACAGTCCCTTGTTACTAAATTTTGTGTGAATGAGAACTGGGGCAGCACGGTGACACAGTGGGTAGCGCTGTTGCCTCACAGCAAGAAGGTCCTGACTTTTCTGTGTGGAGTTTGCATGTTCTGCCCGTGTCTGTGTGGGTTCCCTCCGGGTTCTCCGGCTTCCTCCCACCACCGAAAACATGCAATATAGATGAATTATTGGTGACCCCTAAATTGCCTGCAGGTGTGAATGTGAGTGTGGCTCGTTATTTGGCTTTCTCTGTGTACCCTAGAGTCTAGGGTACACACCCGGCTCTCGCCCAATGTCAGCTGGGATAGGCTCTGGCCCCCAGCGACCCCGCACAGGAGAAGTGGTCACAGAAAATGGATGGATGAATGAGAACAAGAGAAGAATTAAAAGTGAGAGAATTAAAAACAGTGAGGGTGTCTATGTGTGAGTAATGTGTGTGCTGCATGTAGGAACTGGTTAGTATGAATGAGTTGACATGAAAAAGTCTCATGGCTGCTGCTGATATTGGCTCTCTGTGGCAGTATAGAAATCCTCCAGGACACTCTGTAGGTATTCAAAGGTGGGACGGTCCTCAGGCTTGTTCTTCCAGCACTCCATCATGATTTCATAGAGTTCAGTGGGACAGCTGTCCAGACGCTGCATTCGTTTGTTCTTCTCAAGGAAACGGATCACTTCGGGATTGGTCATCCCTGAAAACAAGAGAAAAGGACTGGCTTAAGAGAGGCTACAGATCCACCAGCTCATAAGATGAATGAGAAATTTCTCATGACATTAGATGACCGTGGCTGATATGCAAGCTTTCTGGCTCCAACTGTAAATGGTTGTTAGTTTTATACCACTTTTCTTTTGCAACACAAGCCAGCATTCACACCAACATTCATGGTGACAGAGGCTGTCATGAATGGCACAACCTCACACAATCACTCACACACCAATTGTGGCTCAGTATTTTGTTCAAGGACACTTTGACTTGTAGACTGCAGGGGCTGGGGATCGAACCACGGACCTTCTACCTAAGTAGGTAGACCGCTCTACCTCTGAGTCGCAGCTGCCCGAGTCTTTATAAAGATTCTGGATCCAGATGATAAACTGGGTCACCACTAAAATCCAATGGATTATTTCTTGGGACATACCCTACATCTCCAAAAAAATCCATTCATAATATTTGGAATAATCCTGAAAAAAACAAATTGGTCATTTATGTCTGTGCTTCCACTTTGCATGTTTTTAGTCAGTTTTTACTCTAACAATGTAGCACAATGTTGTCTTTAGTCCATGTTTTCTATTAACATTAACAATATTATTGTGCATTTATTCATTTTGCATGTGTTGTTCTATTTAGTCCCTGTGTTGCATGTTTTAATTAGTACTTGATATTGTGGTATTGTGTCCTGCATGATGTTTCATTTAACTTTGATATTTCCTCTTCCCTTTGTTCTGCATGCTTACAAATGATGAATAACTTTGGTATTATAATTTTATATGACTTTGCGACATCTGTCCAGGGACTACAGATGAGATATAGCCTCTTGGCTAACTCTGGCACATTTACAGCAATGTTCAATAATGTGTATTGTCCTTGTTAAAATAAACCAACAAACCAACCAACAAACCAACAAGCAAACAAACAAACACTGGCAAAAGTAGAACCTCCTTGGCGGAGGTGATTAATGATCCACTTACCTGGGTACGGTGTGCGTCCATAGCTGATAATCTCCGTCAGTAAGATACCAAAGGACCAGACATCAGACTTGATGGTGAAAGAGCCGTAGTTGATGGCCTCAGGTGCCGTCCATTTGATGGGGAATTTGGCTCCTGGTTATGTGGAAAATTTAAAAACCAGTCAAAATGTGATCTAATGTTGACATTGTTATTGAGACAGCACCTAATGACACTGCTGATACGTTTCTAGTACATCACTTGCCATAAACCATGCTGCTCTCATATTTACTCCATAGGCTACTATTTTCATCACTCATGTTGTAACCCCACAAGTTCGTTGACACTAAGTCATTTCTCCTAAACTGATGAAACATTGAATTCTCCTATTTCATCATCTCTGGTGAATCAGTTCCCCAGTTTCTTAATCACATGAGCTGACAGCTGGCAGCAAATTTGATTTCATACCTTCCCTGGCTGTGTACTCGTTATCTTCAATAATACGAGCGAGGCCAAAGTCTGCAATTTGGCACACTAAAGCCTTATTGACCAGGATGTTGGCAGCTCTCAAGTCTCTGTGGATGTAGTTCCTCTGCTCAATGTAGGCCATGCCCTCTGCAATCTAGAGACAAATAAGTCAGTGTAACAGAGTCAAAACATAGTCCCAAATAATAACTGCTGGCATGAAAGAGTACATAACACCCTGAAATAGAATGCTTACACTGTAGTGTACACTCTCTTCCTTTTTAAGGAATGTATGATAAAATGGCACCTTGGGTGCTCCTCTAGCAGATGAATCATGGTGAAGCACCCCTAGGGTCCTTAAATGGAGAAAACAAGAGCTCCCCCTAGGGTTCCTTTCAAGTGGAGAAAATGTGATGCAGTGCCATATGGGCTGCCCTATGTACGAGCAAATTAGTTTGCCTCCATGTGCCTGTAAATGGTTAATTAGTTTATAGTTCATGGGTGTTTTATTACAGTGATGTGGTAGTTGTAGTATCTGAGTCACACAATAAAACTATGTTCATCTTAACCAGAGTTTGTAACTGTTTCACCATGAATACTGTACATCACAAATCTCTACATGCTGGTGCCCAGTTGGTGGCCTTTTTATTTGGTTCTCATCCGTGGCCCTCAGACAGCTTGAGTCCACCACTGCTCAGTGTTAATTAGCAAACGTTAGCATGCTCACACTGAAATGGAGAACTTCATCGTTATATCAGGGTAGAGCATCATTATTCACGTTCATGTTAAACTAAAGCATCACTATGCCTGAATACAACAGAATTATTTTTTTTCAGATTTCACTTCATTACTTTTATCTTCTGTTCTTTAAAATAAAATAATTGATAAAATATTAAAGATGATTTTATGTCATTAATTTCTAATAGAAAGTAAATGTTCATAAGGTGCCTTAATATACCATAACTTTTCAGTTTCAGTCATTGCTTTTCTCAGATGGGTGCAGCTCTGAACTGCTGCTATTATTTTCTAGAATGTGTTACAGGTTAGACTGGATCTGCAAGTCTGAAAGCATGGATACTACAGTATGTTTGCACAGGTGGATAATGGACTGGGTAAAGTTTAAAGTGCTTTCCATCGGAGGAACTGTCGTCTATGAAGTGATCCACTTATGTGTCAGGATGTTCTTCATGCTGGATAAAGCTCAAGCATTTATCATGCAGTACATATAATACAGTATATGGTATTATCCTGTGAACCACCATCAGCTAGGTCAGGTATACAATAAAAAAGATATTGTATCAACAATAGCAATCAGTCCAAAAACTGCTGCAGAATTACACAAATCTTCATTTTAAATGTTCCAAATACACTGAAAAAATACAACAACAAACAAAAATATAAGCACAACACAAGATCTAACACTTTTGTCTATGCACACTAATGCCCTCAAATTTTGTTGACAAATTTGTTTAAATTCGGGTTAGTGAGCATTTTGCCCTTGATGGAGTGAAAACAGATTCACCTGAGAGGTGTGGCATATCAAGATGCTGATTGAACAACATGATTATTGCACAGGTGTGCGTTATATCATTAAGAAATGTCAGTGAAACACACCACAGGATTTCATTAAGATTCTCGTGCCTGATGGAGCATTGAATGCATCACCTCGTGAGCTCTGGAGAAGCAACTATGTACTTAAACAGAATGACTGATGAAGTTGCCATAGCGATCTGCATTCTTTGCAGTGAAAACAAGCCAACAGAAGAAACCAGTTTGCATGAGTAAATGGTGGTGGTCAACATGGGCTGTCAATCCTTCAGTAAGAACTGGAGGCCTAATATCTGTCAACAGTAGTCTGCTAACTAACTAACGGCTAACGTTAGCCTAAAAAGCTAACATGTTTACTGTTGCTTGGCAGCACCGTCAGCTGCTCCCTAATTCACTATTAATTCAATCATCCAGATTAACACAAACAAGAATGATCAGAATGGCTCCAATTGTCTATGAGCAGATTGGGAGGCGTGAGACTGAAAACACCACACTCTACCAGATAATCTGGGTCAAACATCGGGATCGTTAGAAGTTCCAGACTTGTTTTCTCCTCTGATTGTCGGAAATCATCACAATTCTCCTGCAGTATGAGCCCAGTTTAAGATCATATTGTTGCTGAAACTGTGTTGATTCTGTGAAGCATTGGATTTGACGAATCTTTTAAAGTTACTGATCTAGATCCTGAAGAAACTATCAAACTAATAATGATAATAATGTGATTCCAAATTCTAGGGGTAGGTTTTCATGGTCAACGACTCATATTCTGAGGGTCAGACTATCATGGGACTGATGCCTTAGGGTAAAATGATGTAATGGGGAGATTAAGGAGCCTTGGTGGAGGTTTGTGATGTCTAGTTCTCATTTAAAACGTGTTCTATATGATCCATTCAAATACTCAACACAATCCAAACAGAGGATCTGGTGTTGCAAGATGTCATTTGTGGAATGAAGGTCTAACATAAGACTCATGAATCTCACCTGAGCAGAGAAGTCAATGAGCTTTGGGAGCTGCACTCGGTTGCCCTCATCACTCTTTAAGAAGTCTAATAAACTACCTGTAGACACATGTACAAACAAAGATTAACAAAAACATTAACAAACACATTAAAAAAACATAAATAAACATATTAACAAACACAATAACAAACACATTAACAAAACATAAATAAACATATTAACAAACACAATAACAAACATTTTAACAAACATATAAACAAACACATTAACAAACATTTTAACAAACATATAAACAAACACATTAACAAACATTTTAACAAACATATAAACAAACACATTAACAAACATTTTAACAAACATATAAACAAACACATTAACAAACATTTTAACAAAACATAAATAAACATATTAACAAACATTTTAACAAACACATTAACAAACATTTTAACAAACACATAAACAAACACATTAACAAACATTTTAACAAACATATAAACAAACACATTAACAAACATTTTAACAAAACATAAATAAACATATTAACAAACATTTTAACAAACATATAAACAAACACATTAACAAACATTTTAACAAACATATAAACAAACACATTAACAAACATTTTAACAAAACATAAATAAACATATTAACAAACATTTTAACAAACATATAAACAAACACATTAACAAACATTTTAACAAAACATAAATAAACATATTAACAAACATTTTAACAAACACATTAACAAACATTTTAACAAACACATAAACAAACACATTAACAAACATTTTAACAAACATACAGTATAAACAAACACATTAACAAACATTTTAACAAAACATAAATAAACATATTAACAAACATTTTAACAAACACATTAACAAACATTTTAACAAACACATAAACAAACACATTAACAAACATTTTAACAAACATATAAACAAACACATTAACAAACATTTTAACAAATATCTAAACAAACACATTAACAAACATTTTAACAAACACATAAACAAACACATTAACAAACATTTTAACAAACACATAAACAAACACATTAACAAACATTTTGACAAACATATAAACAAACACATTAACAAACATTTTAACAAACACATAAACAAACACATTAACAAACATTTTAACAAAACATAAATAAACACATTAACAAACATTTTAACAAACATACAGTATAAGCAAACACATTAACAAACATTTTAACAAAACATAAATAAACATATTAACAAACATTTTAACAAACACATTAACAAACATTTTAACAAACACATAAACAAACACATTAACAAACATTTTAACAAACATATAAACAAACACATTAACAAACATTTTAACAAACATACAGTATAAACAAACACATTAACAAACATTTTAACAAACATACAGTATAAACAAACACATTAACAAACATTTTAACAAAACATAAATAAACACATTAACAAACATTTTAACAAACATACAGTATAAACAAACACATTAACAAACATTTTAACAATACATAAATAAACATATTAACAAACATTTTAACAAACATTTTAACAAACATTTTAACAAAACATAAATAAACATATTAACAAACATATTAACAAACATTTTAACAAACATATTAACAAACATTTTAACAAACATTTTAACAAACACATTAACAAACATTTTAACAAACATACAGTATAAACAAACACATTAACAAACATTTTAACAAAACATAAATAAACACATTAACAAACATTTTAACAAACATACAGTATAAACAAACACATTAACAAACATTTTAACAAAACATAAATAAACATATTAACAAACATTTTAACAAACATTTTAACAAACACAGTATAAACAAACACATTAACAAACATTTTAACAAAACATAAATAAACATATTAACAAACATTTTAACAAACATTTTAACAAACACATTAACAAACATTTTAACAAACACATAAACAAACACATTAACAAACATTTTAACAAACATATAAACAAACACATTAACAAACATTTTAACAAAACATAAATAAACATATTAACAAACATTTTAACAAACACATTAACAAACATTTTAACAAACACATAAACAAACACATTAACAAACATTTTAACAAACATATAAACAAACATTTTAACAAACACATAAATAAACACATTAACAAACATTTTAACAAACATACAGTATAAACAAACACATTAACAAACATTTTAACAAAACATAAATAAACACATTAACAAACATTTTAACAAACATACAGTATAAACAAACACATTAACAAACATTTTAACAAAACATAAATAAACACATTAACAAACATTTTAACAAACATACAGTATAAACAAACACATTAACAAACATTTTAACAATACATAAATAAACATATTAACAAACATTTTAACAAACACATAAACAAACACATTAACAAACATTTTAACAAACATATAAACAAACACATTAACAAACATTTTAACAAACATACAGTATAAACAAACACATTAACAAACATTTTAACAAAACATAAATAAACATATTAACAAACATTTAAACAAACATTTTAACAAACACATTAACAAACATTTTAACAAACACATAAACAAACGCATTAACAAACATTTTAACAAATATATAAACAAACACATTAACAAACATTTTAACAAACATATAAACAAACACATTAACAAACATTTTAACAAACATATAAACAAACACCTTAACAAACATATAAACAAACACATTAACAAACATTTTAACAAACATACAGTATAAACAAACACATTAACAAACATTTTAACAAAACATAAATAAACATATTAACAAACATTTAAACAAACATTTTAACAAACACATTAACAAACATTTTAACAAACACATAAACAAACGCATTAACAAACATTTTAACAAATATATAAACAAACACATTAACAAACATTTTAACAAACATATAAACAAACACATTAACAAACATTTTAACAAACATATAAACAAACACCTTAACAAACATTTTAACAAACACATTAACAAACATTTTAACAAACATATAAACAAACATATTAACAAACATTTTAACAAACATATAAACAAACACATTAACAAACATTTTAACAAACATATAAACAAACACATTAACAAACATTTTAACAAACATATAAACAAATATATTAACAAACATTTTAACAAACATATAAACAAACACATTAACAAACATTTTAACAAACATATAAACAAACACATTAACAAACATATTAACAAAACATAAATAAACATATTAACAAACATTTCAACAAACATATAAACAAACACATTAACAAACATTTTAACTAACATATAAACAAACACATTAACAAACATATTAACAAAACATAAATAAACATATTAACAAACACAATAAATACAAAATATAATATAAACAAACATATTAACAAACACATTTACAAGCATATCCACAAATCCTGTTCCTCATGCGTAAATGGCACAGACGGCAGAGGCGCACTTAACATTTCTGTTGCTAGGCAACGATGCAGATAAATAAATTAATGATGTATTATTTTACCCGGCCCATCCACTGTTAATCACTCATATGAGCTGTCCCATCTGATCTGCAGGGATGTGGAGGAGCCCTTCTCTTCATCAGTTAAATATTAATGCATTTGCTCACATGCATTTTAAGATTAGGAGACAGCAGAGGCAGGGGCAGCTGTGTAAATAGCAATGTGTTTTTAAAGGGAATAGTAGATGACACTCTGATTGGTTTGATTCATGTTACAATACCTTTGCATTTTGTGCTTTACTTTGTGTCCAGGTTATGCACTGTTTAACTAGAAAAATGAAGTTGGGCACACCCTAAATGCACTTACACCACTGACTTTAGACCATGAGCTTGTTTAAATAGGGCTTTCACACATGCACGATGTAACAGCCGACTCATTAAGCAGATAAAAAAAGAACAATCTTACTTATTTCAGTTTTTCAAATTAATCCTGGCTACTGCAAAACTACCTCCTGCAGGTGAACTGTCCCTGGCTGTGAATCACTGATTTGTGATTACATAGGGATTCAGCATAATATGATATAGGCTGTCAATTTAATATTTAAAGGGACTGACAAGCCAATATCACTTAATTAATTCAGAGGAACACAGGAACACCCCCACCCACCCACCCAAACACACACACACACACACACACACCTTTCTCCATGTACTCAGTGATAATATAGATAGGCTCCTCCTTGGTGACTACAGCATGTAGTCGGACCAGTTTGTCATGCTGTAGACTCTTCATCAGGTTAGCTTCAGCCATGAAGGCTTCAACGGACATGCTGCCTGGCTTCATGGTCTTCACCGCTACCTTTGTGTGCTTATTGTATGTAGCTTAAAACAAAACAATACATTAAATTATTAAATGAATTGTGAGCTTCCATCTCCATCAATAACTGGATTCCTAGGTGATTCACATCCATCTCACCCATCCAGACTTCTCCAAACTGGCCAGCACCCAGTCTCTTTTCCAGCTTTAGTGATGATCTTGGGATTTCCCAGGCATCTTTCTCCCATGGCTTGTCAGGTTTGGGGCTGAAGCACGGGTTCGTCAGATTTTGACAGAGGCCATCTCCCTGCTCTTTAATGAATGCAAAATTATATTTCAGGATTTGATTTTTATATCCAGTTCTGTCTAGTGGTAAAGGTTTATTTTTATTTAATGATTTTATATAATGAAAATCATTACTGTGTTCTTATTGTGTGGGGCAAATTATATAATTTCACAAATAATATTAACACAATAATTCTACTTAAAATAAACATCACCATCTATTATGATCCTGATAATATTCACATTATTGATATATTAAAGCTGCCCAGCTGTGCATCACTATTAGCATCATGGTTAGCAATGAAGCAGAACTTTAACTTGTTAGTATGTCCATATCATGTTTTTACACAACACTGATTCCAAAGGTGTTGTTAACTAGAGAAATCAATAATTTGAAGACAAACTAATAATGAGGGAAAACTCTATGGTATGGGTACATGAGGTACTGTGACTTCATGCAGGAAAAAGCATGTACTAATGTACATAATGCAGGAACAATATGTCAACTAGAAAGTACTCCAAAATGCAAACCTCCGCCGAGGCAGCTCAGTTTCCCCATCATGTCATTGCACCAGTGTTTTCTTTAGGATCTACTGTAGCTCTGTACTACTTAAGATTCATCATATTTGATACCAAACTGAATCAGCACAGTTTCAGATAGAATTCGATCTTAGTTCAAGTCTGTATCATTATTATTTGTTATCTCACAGAAGACAATTTTATGTGAGCCCTATACATTCAAACATTCTGGATCAGCAGATCCAGATTGTATTCTTTTAATATCGATGATGATCCAGATCACCACCAACATCTAATCAATTGTCCCTTGAGTCATTTATTATTGTTTTGCTGACATAAGCAGATATTTACTGATTTGCTCAGATTGCAATGAGATGAATATAAATGTGAATCTCACTGCATTGATTGCAAAAAGATATAAACTTGTTTAATCAGACTTCAGGGATATGGTGCTGTGTTCTATATACTATGAATCTTTCCTAAAATTACATTTAAGCAATCACAAGCGTTGCAATAAAATCCAGTATATTGAATGGTTACCCCTGCATCATGAGACGTATCGTATCACCAGCTTATTGTCAAAACACAAAGATTTATAAAATTGATGAGGTAAATTAAATATTGTCTTGGTACCATTTCTAATTGAGCATAAGCCAGAAAGGAATAGTAAATTATTCAATTCAAACTGATTTATGTTTTTAACAGAATCTCAACTCCTTTGGGATTGAGATAAGATAATGAGATAAGCTATACTTAATTGTCCCCGTTAATTGTTCTTTCTCTGCATTTGACCCATCCCTGAGGAGCAGTGGGCTGCCTTTACGGCACCTGGGGAGCAAATTGGGGACCAAAGGATGAATGGAATTCTACTCTAATACGTACCCTCACACATACTCTTATAAAGATAATGTAAAAAATAATGGGGGCAGATCCTGGGGGAGACAGGGCAAGCGTGTCCCCTCCAATGTCTGAAAAACATCAAGATGTCCCCCAAATTAATTATCTAAAAGAATTGTGATTGAAAATGTGTATTTATTAGGAGCTGACTCCATTTATGAAATAATTCACATTTTGAATGTTTTGTTATCCACTCAGTGGACTGAACCATTGCAGAGAAAGCAAACATCTCAACCACGTCCTCTGCTGGACGAGAGGAAGTTATGTAAAAGCGCTGCCGCCAAATTGAAAAGAACTAGTAGCATCATGCTAAGAATCTGCGCTGCTTTTTGTACGTCAAAGAATAAAAATCCCAGTTTATACGTCACGTCAAAACACTTCATCGCACATCAGTTCATGATGTCACAGAGTCATGAAATGTGTGCTGATTGAGCCTGTAGATCTGAGTGAATTAGAAAAGAGTTTTATTGCTGGTGTAATTAATGTGTTTACTTTGAAAAAAACATGACCCTAGCATAAATGGTACAATTAGTGAATTGTATTTTTGTGAATGTGTATGCTGTGACAATGTACGGTTGTGTGTACTGTGTTTTTGCAACATGCTTTTATGGTGAAACCGAAGCCAAATTTCCACATTGTGGATAATAAAGTTTTCGTATTCGTAAACATGAAAAATGGAGAATGTAAACAGCATTACGTGGAGCTAAAACCAATCTGTTTGCTCCTTCTCTGAGCTTGTAGTAAAATGCTGTATAATAAATACAGTCAGTTCTGCTTTACCACAGTGATATAATACGTTTACGTTACATTGGACAGATGAACAAAGGAGGTAGACTGAAAGAACACCCATTAACTCCTCTTCATTTTTTTCTACATATGATGCTGATCCTTAACCCCTCAACACCCCCACTCCCCCAAAAAACAAACAAATAAACAAACAAACAAACCAAAAATACAGGACAGTGAGTGAACTCACTCTTGTAATGGTTGACCAGGTCCTGCAGGGTAATGAAGGTGCAGCGAGGAGAGATGTAGAATCCTCCACTGTCCAGCATACGGATCTTATAATGTTTAACTGTGTCACCAGACTGGACATCGCTGTCCCTGACAGACAGAGAGTAGCTGCCTGTGGTGGAGCAGAGAGAAAATGGTAATGTGACCTGTAAGGAATGTTTAAACACAAACGTTTTCACTAATACTAGTTTATATTTGTATATAATGTGAGGGAATCACAGGTATCCTTTTTTTCTCAAAGGTGTTTTTTCTGGTGTGGGCAGGAAAACTACTGAGACTGCCTGCAGTGCATCACACAACATTTAAAGGTACTTTATCGTGCATTTTGTGTTTATGGTGCATAAACTTCCTTCACATACTCTTCGAAATTCTCGAGTTCGACTTAAGTCCTTCATGAGCTTATAAATCATAATGTGGGAACATCATGGACAGAAGAAGATGTGTCATATCTTATTGTTCAGAGTGTTTAAACATTATGTTGACAGTTGTTTGAAATATGAAGCTTTATATTACAATGTGGAATCTGTCACAGTCTAGCTCTGAATGCTCTGAATAATCTACTTTCAGGTGCCTTTTACTCACCCTTTGTGTTTTCACTGTCTCGGATAATGAACGATCCCAGTCTGTTCCCAGGGGCCAGAAGCTGTCTCTCAGCATCTTTCCTGCTCACACCCTTAAAAAACCACCTGAGCAACAGGATCCAGATCAGGTAGTACACAAACGGCCTCTCCTCTATGACGCTTCATTTCAGTTCATATTATTTATTCTGCTTCCATCTTCAGTCCCACTTTGTTAGATAGCATTGTAGCAGTGAAAACGTACACTGCTACAATGCTATCTAAATATGTTAAAATATACTAATAAACAACAACAACAACAATAATAATTATATATATATAATTATGTGGGATATGAATAATATATGAATAATTCATATAAATATGTCTTCAACGTGACTACACTTACTCTTCTGCCTCCAGACTGTCTTTGGCTACATAATTACTCGGGATGTAACCTTCCTGACTTGTACCCATCAAGCTAGCTCTCCACCACTCTCCCGATCTAGAGAGAGAGAAAGAGAGAGAGAGACACAACAACAGGTGTGAATATTTCTCCTCAACAACAAATGATAAAACACATGTTTTATGTGTCCAAAAAATTTGTCACAATACGCTTATTACTAACTGAAGGAAGAAAAACATCTGAATCTTTGATACTCAACTTACTCCTCCAAGATCTTGAGCTTATCTCCCTTCTTGAAGGCAAGGTCTCCTTCATGAATGGCTTCATAGTCATACAGAGCCATGGCGATACTCTCTCCTACAGCAGCAGGGCCAGGAGGAAAAAGAAAAGCACAAGGCCACATACTGATACATGTTGGTCATGATATGGAGAGTAAAATATATGCTTTTTTTTCAAGTGAAAACTGTGGGGGTCAAAAAGGTGTTCAGGAGTCGGGTCTGTGGGGGCAATGGCCACCATTAAAATCTGATTGGCCACCCCAAGTGTGACCCAATGACCCTAAAGTATGATTGGATATCTTCCCACTGATGGGGGGGGAACTTACTTTGAATTAAGTTTTTGATTTTGTGTTTTTTTTGTGTATTGGTTTTTGTGTGTACTCAATGAATAAACTAAAAGAGAGAAAACTGGAGCGCTACTGGTGTCCCTCAAACCACCGGTACTCATGGCAAGGAATTTCACAAAGGAGAGTGGAAGAATTATGACCAAAAAAGGCATCAAACATCCAGGTCCAGGTACAAAACACCAATGCATGTCAGCTTCAGGGTGTAGAGACACTAGGAAACAAACCTTGACCTGGATTTTTATGCCTTTATTTTGGTCAGAACTCTTCCACTTTCCTTTGTTAATGAATAAACTGTTGATGGTCCCACTCTGCTGCGTTGTGATTGGTGTCAGTCGCTTTGTATAAAAGCTTCAGCTAAATGAATGTAAGGAAAACAAATAAACACAAAAACTCTGACACTCTGATGAAGAGCTGGCATGAAGCCTGTTTTTCTCAGCTCTTCATGAGAGTGTGAACACAAGAGTGTGAATATGAGAGTGTGAACATGAGAGTGTGAGCGTGAAAGTGTGAATATGAGAGTGTGAACACGAGAGTGTGAACATGAGTGTGAACACGAGAGTGTGAACACGAGAGTGTGAGCGTGAAAGTGTGAATATGAGAGTGTGAACACGAGAGTGTGAACCTGAGAGTGTTAGCGTGAGAGGGTGAACAGGAGCGTGAACACGAGAGTGTGAATATGAGTGTGAACATGAGAGCGTGAACATGAGAGTGAACACGAGTGTGTGAACACGAGAGAGTGAACACGAGTGAGTGAACATGAGAGTGAACACGAGTGTGTGAACATGAGAGTGAACACGAGTGTGTGAACATGAGAGTGAACACGAGAGCGTGAACATGAGTGCGTGAACACGAGAGAGTGAACACGAGTGAGTGAACACGAGTGAGTGAACATGAGAGTGAACACGAGAGCGTGAACACGAGTGCGTGAACACGAGAGAGTGAACACGAGTGAGTGAACACGAGTGAGTGAACATGAGAGTGAACACGAGTGTGTGAACATGAGAGTGAACACGAGAGTGTGTGAACGCGAGAGTGTGAACACGAGAGTGTGTGAACAGGAGTGTGAACACGAGAGTGCGAACACGAGAGTGTGTGAACAGGAGTGTGAACACGAGAGTGTGTGAACACGAGTGTGAACACGAGAGTGTGAACACGAGAGTGTGTGAACAGGAGTGTGAACACGAGAGTGTGAACACGAGAGTGTGTGAACAGGAGTGTGAACACGAGAGTGTGTGAACAGGAGTGTGAACACGAGTGAGTGAACATGAGAGTGAACACGAGAGCGTGAACACGAGTGCGTGAACATGAGAGAGTGAACACGAGTGAGTGAACACGAGTGAGTGAACATGAGAGTGAACACGAGTGTGTGAACATGAGAGTGAACACGAGAGTGTGTGAACGCGAGAGTGTGAACACGAGAGTGTGTGAACAGGAGTGTGAACACGAGAGTGTGAACACGAGAGTGTGTGAACAGGAGTGTGAACACGAGAGTGTGAACACGAGAGTGTGTGAACAGGAGTGTGAACACGAGAGTGTGTGAACACGAGTGTGAACACGAGAGTGTGAACACGAGAGTGTGTGAACAGGAGTGTGAACACGAGAGTGTGAACACGAGAGTGTGTGAACAGGAGTGTGAACACGAGAGTGTGTGAACAGGAGTGTGAACACGAGAGTGTGAACATGAGAGTGGATTCCTCACACACTGACTGTATTTCTGACTTCCTAGCTTGCTAATGAAAACAGCAGGCCTGGTCCTCTGTGTATTGTTGGCCTTTGTGGTGAGGAAGTGAGGCGAGGCTCTCGCTCTGCGCTGACACACGCTGTCCTTCCTCTTTCTCACATTTTGTTGAGGTTCATACAGCGGTTCTCTGTGTCTAACCTGCTCTGTAAGGTGACTGCCTGCCTGTTTGCCATATGAGTGGTGTTGACATGACAAAGTGGGAGGTTAGAAATAGATTTGCAATTCACTGACCTGTATGGGGATTGAATGTAAAATGCAGAACCAAGTTTAGGCACCTATGTGTTGTAATATTTGGAGTAGTATGTAAATAAAGTGGCTCACCATCTGAAGAGTTTGCATTGGACTGCAATTTGTTCTGTAAAGAGAAAGAGAGACAGACGTGGTGGGATGCCATTAAATATTCATTCTCCATTATTTTGTTGATTTAAAGTGAGTTTCTTGAAGTTCCATTAATAATTACCGACTTAGTGACAGTCTGGTAACACTATCATCATATAAAGATGTTGTTATGGCAAACATGCCATGGTAAACATAGAGTGGAGAAGGCCACCTGATGAATGTAAGCTCAGTACACTGTATCTTCTCCTTTTAACTCTGGTCTGGTCTCCACCACCTTTTAGCTCATTAGCTGCTAAATGTTCGACTTTCTTCACTAGCTTGTCACTCACTGGCTCTTTTTCACTGTTTGGTGCTGGGCAGGTAGCGTACAGTAGATTTTTGTTTAACACTGGATAATGCACTGATGATGATGATGATGATGATGGGAGAGGAGAGAGTGAGCCCACACATTAAACATTTAGCTAAATGATATTCAAAAGCTCAGGTGACGATTGTCTGTCTGTTCGTCACTATCAGCTATGGCGGCACATTGCATTCACCAAAGAAAAAAAAAATCTGAGTTCCTGAGTTGCTACGTTGTAACCTGGGGCGGCCATTACAGCCTGCAGACTAGGATAAGAGGGGCAATGACCTGGCCACTGCTGCTTGTTACAAAAACTGACACAAATATGTGGTGCTAGGCTGAAGACATTAAGGGCTGAAGCAGCAGCAGCCTTTCCTAGAGGAAACAGAAGAGCTTCTACCTAAAAGGAATATCAAGGCTGTCTTTGGGGCAGTGAAAAAAAGACATATAAAAGAAACAATCTGTATTAATAAATTGGATAAGTTTTATTATTAAGAAGGATAAACCCCTTGAGATGAATCATCTCGTTTTCAAGGGGGACCTTAATTAAGGTCAGAGTTTGAAATAATCACGATAATAATTTGACACCATATCGCCAAGCCTGTGTAGATAATTGGAGGATTACTAGATAAGATAAGGATTACTTGTGTCTAGTTGTTGGTTTCTTTGGGGAATGCAATGTGCTTTTGTAAACATTAATCCCTTCCAAAAGATACTGATTATCTGACACTTATCAGTTGATAATATAAACCTACAAATGAGCTACTGTGTATGGAATGCACAATATTAAGCTATAAGTACAGTCTTACATTGTACTTTGTTACTGTCGTGTGAAGGATGGCCCTATGTTGTCTTGAAATATTACTGAAGTAGAGCAGTTTAAATTTCAATGAAATGATCAAATGTATTCAAACATTAAAAAAAACTTGTTACTCAGTTTAAGACATACATTCATTAAGATAAAACCACTGCACAGAAAGCAAACATTTCAACTTTAATCATCAGGATATATGCAGTTATCTTTAGGTTTTTGTGGGTTTCATATCAACCTTTTCAACAAAGTGCAACATTAGCACAGAGGTATATTGAGCTGAGCTGTGTAGAGATCTGACAGCTAGACATAGAGAGATAACACAACACAGTATGTCTGAGTTGAGGCAGTTAAGTTTTTGTACGTCTCCTGCCTCCGGTTCTGTTTCCGTCACTTCCTCTTTCTTTATTGAGCACAGATGTTAGCACACAGGAAGTAGCCAGAGGAACCCGGTGACATGTAGCAGCGCTGCTACATACTGTACTCAATCCATGGCACAGATCAACGTCTGGTCTGTTTGCATGTGCATGTGTGTCTGTGGGCATACATCTATCCTCTCTGAAGAGTCTTGTGGTAGTAACCAATGAAACCGTGTTACCTCATCATACTTTCACAAATAGTTTTAATCTGGCTAAAGATCTAAAACAGGAGGAGATATTGTAAATTTTACCACACTAAATTGATCTGCCAGATATATTTACTTATTGGCCTTTCAAATCACATAACCGCACACAGGGGCCTTTTTAACTTCAGACACCCAACAGAGGTACAATTATCTACTATTCCTCCAAAAAGCAAATTTAGAGAGGAGTCCACAATGCAGGACTTTATTCTTCCTTCTTTCCTTTCCCATAATCACCCAAGCCAACAGTCACAGGGTCAAGGGTCAAACACTTTCACTTTTGCACCTTTTGGTGTCAACAGTTCTGAATGCAGGATTGACTTAAGTTAAATGCATTTTACATATTTATCTTGATCTGAATACTAACTAGTTAGTAGTTAAAAGTTTGAATAGGGCATATTTACTAATGTGATTCATTATATTTTTGTACTTTTGTCACATGTGTAGACGTCAAACTGCTTACAGCTTTGCTCCCAGAGTTTCCAGAGGTGGGGTCTTTGACATAGTGGGCTGTCTGTGCATGCTTCTGCAGCTCGTCATTCCCTGTCCCTTTGCCCGGAGACTCCTGCTGCTTCTTTGAGCCCACGCAGCCCATAGTGTCTTCTGCAGCAGGAAACAGAAGAAAAAACAGCAAGACATGAAGGCTGCAGATATGAACCCATGACTGATATACATTCAGGGGCTTATCCACGAGGGGGACCTGGGATGCCACTGGGCACCCTTGATATTTGATTGTGCCACCCCATTATCCTTAAGTATGATTTGCTATCTGCCCAATGAGAGGCAGGGCCTTAGAGTATTTTTGAAAGTGCATTATTTTGTAAGTAGCCTACTTTTGGAAGAACAATTTGTTTCTGAGGACTTAAAGGACTAGAATGGGACTCATAGTAGAGTAGAGCACATACCTCTGTCAAGGCCCAACAGTCCCTCTTAATTAAATTAAAACCAAAGCCAAATTCCAATTATTAACCTAACCTAATAAAGCTATAACTTGTTGACCTATTGGGTCTGAAATATCAGTCAAATGTGGAAGAAAACATATTTCCATGCTGGAAGTAAAAAATAAGATATGAATAAAAATAAGAAATCTGGGTATATTAGAAATTACATTTATTTAAAAAAAATAAAAATAATTATATCCACTTTGCTTTTGGTACACTTATACAAACTGCATCTAATAACAATAAACAACAACATTTATGAAACATTCTATAATTCTTGCAAAGGAATGTCCAATTTGAAATTGATAATCTCTGTTTGAATCTATTCCTGACTCCCTTTATCTGGATCCACTCCAAAAATGTATGGTTCCTTGCGATATTAACAACAAATAGACGCTGGTAAAATCGCAACCTCATTGGTGGAGGCAGTAAAGTATGGAAGCTTTATAATATATCTGTTTTTTCCCACTCTTGAGTTGTGATTGGTGAGTTTATCTGTCTTGTTAATACACATATTATAAAAGCTAAATTAATGTAATGTTACACTCAGAAATCAGGTAATTAAAGTACATGAGAAATGGTAAATTAACACTATTCTGAAGACTGTGTGTGTCTGTGGGTCTTTTGCCTTTGACGAATACAGAAATAGATTAGTTAAGTGTTTTCATGTGATTAATCCAGGCAAAGAAAAACTTACTACATCCTACAGTGTTGTCTTTGCTGACCTCTATTGGTTCAACTCCTCACTTTTCTGTAGCGATGTAGATTCTGAGGTGTGTCTCTACTCCAGACATCAGTCTCCACAACAAAGTCTGTTTTCAATTACATATGAGCTTTCAATGATTTACGTATCATTGCATATTGTTTTTATTTACATCTTACACAGTGACCCAACATTTTTGGAAATGGGATTGAGTTGAGAGTTGAGTATTTAGAGAATAAAAAATGAAGATAAAAACAATCATTAGGGTCAAAGCTAAATGGAGCAAAGCAGAAGAGCTGAGGAGGTGCCTGGAGGAGGACTGGCCTCTGGTTATATACGTTATAAAGTTTACCTAAAGGGCTTCATTTTGAAAATAATGGAAACTAAACATAATAAATATAGAGATACAGTCGATAGACATGTTGCTGAAGTCCTATAGGCTAAACTGAGCTTAACAATCACTTAGAACTCAACATGAGAGGAAACTTCTCTCTCATCCTGAATTTGTTTCACTGCAATAAAACGTGTTCAGTCCTCTCAGAGATCCACTTTGAAAATGTCCAACTTCCTCTGAAAAGACTGGAGCAGCTACCAAATCACACACAGAGCTGCTTTGGAGAAAGCATTATGACTATATTGATAACCTGTTCATCATTGAGGATGATTCTGGTGGATAATACAGCAACAGCTGATGATAGGTGCTCTCTGGTTGCTTGTTTTGCTGCCTGCTAATGACATTATGCAGCACACGTAGCACACTCGTCTTCTTCTTGTTTAACCACAGTGCGGTCTACAGGTAGAGGGTGGGGCCTGCTAGCTCCATGTCTAAGTTAGGATAGTTTAATGCTATCACCGTAATCTGATGTCTCATGTTGTTGTTGGTGTTGAGAGGGCAGGCATTGGTGAGAAAGATGCTGGGAACAGCAGGTTTATCTTAGCCTATAGCTTCACTCTATTCTGCCTCATGCATTACCGCCTGCATCTCCTCTCTGCACAGTTGTAAGTAAGTAATCTCTGCAGGGATAGAGTGAAACACGCCAGAGGCACCTCTGGTACAACAATGTCTTAAATGCAGGGTCTCTGTTCAAAAACCCTCTGATGACAAAAGTTAAAAAAAATAGGGTATCTATATTTTTTGCCGTTATGACAAAAGACTTTGTGGTTCAGATTGAAGCTTCCCGTGCACCAGATCACTGATTGGTGACCTCTGCTCTACATAGTCAGTGTTTACTGTGACCAAATAGCTTTTACAACAGCTGTAATACTGTATATTAACATTATTGTTAATATTATCCGGTTAATGCTATGAATATATATATATACCTCAAGAGAATACATTTGTATCATTCTGTATCATATCTGCATGTGTGTATCTACATGCAAATGTTTATGTGGTTATAAGGAACACATTTTAAAGCCCTATTATGCAAGAAATTAGTTGTTTTTTTTGTCCATCCTCATGGACAGCTGCACACATGTATCGATTGATCAGAGTAATGCTATAGGATTTTATCCAAATATGACACTGCATAGTTTTATTTGATGTGACGAATGAGATGGACTCCAACATATATAAAAGAATAAGATGAAATAGCGCTGTAGACCAGCCACTCCACCCTGACCTCCACCCTTGTTGCGTGTCTCGTTTTGTAAAACACATTAAATTGTACAGTTGCTCTGATCATGTCATAGTGAGTGTGACAAAGCATCAGTATGTGATGAGCTGGCTCATGATGAACATACTGAGAATACGGAGTGAGCTTCTTACAGCTAGATGAAGACCCATGGTGAGAAGTATGTGATATAAAGTTGAAGGTCTGTGTGCAAGAACAGGTACTTCATACTAAATGACAGAGGCCCCTTTCTCCCTTTTACAAGTCAAAAAAGTGGCTTTGATACTTTACGGTAAAATAGCTGCATAATGTTGATTTAAGAGGAGAAAGAACTGAGTCAGTGATGGAAGATACAGTAGAATGTGAGTTTATGCCACACTAGATGGCATATAGCTCAGAGAAGCAGGTTATTCCTCTCCTTACCTCCCAATCCTCTGCCCCATCAAAAACTCCATTTGACTGCATATGAGCTAGTGACCTGAGGAGGAGTGTAATAACACATAGGGATGAACATGGATTGCAGATCAGGTTATAAAACTGAGAAAGATACGAATGAGAACCCCGAGGGAACCCATGCAGACACAGGAAGAACATGAAAACTCCAGAATCATTTAAGCATTTAGACACGGGAAGTCCTGGTGTTCATGAGATCAAAATTAATGGTGTTAACATATTTGCTTCCTTTTTTCTCTTTGTTACAAAACTAGTTCCTCTTTATGTGTTTAGTCAATAGAGGGTCAGGTTTATTTGGATAGTTTTGACTTTCTATCAAAATTATTCAATGTAATTCTTCCAAGTAATGACCAGACGTGGCTTCTTTCATAATTTTGCTGATTTAAAATCGAGGTCAGCACGAAGCTTATGATAACACACTGACCTAGTTTGGCTGTGTAAAAATGCTGCTATCATTGATTCATGTCAGGCTGTGTGTAAAGCAGCAGCATTACATTTCACAGGTGCCACACGGTCATTCAGCCTGAATGAAAAGCTAAAACTATAGTCAGTGAGCTCCATTGTGACTGTGGAGACCAACAAGCAGGACAAAAAGTTGCAGGTGGATGAAAGCTTCACAGAGCAGCACAGTGAAATGTTGCCAGTAGAAGCGCTGACCCCCCCTACATATCACAGTATCGTTTGAATAGACAGTTTAAAATATTTGTAATTGCCAGTATGTTAGACTTTCCATGAGATTTTAGTGCTATTCTGACATAAGTGAAGAAAAGTGCGATGACATGTCTTCGCTCTCAGTATCTTGTGATGTGACGAGGTTGGATTGATGACATTGCTGTGTGATTTAAGATGCCGACCAGAGGGTGTAGCATTTTAAAGAGTTCTGTCCTATGGCCCCCGGCATAAAGCGCAGCACAAGCATCTTAGCTTAGCTTGTATGTCGTGCAAGTAGCAGATGTAATTGCACACATCTGTGGACATCTGTTTGGTCATAAAAGGTGTGGTCAGGACATTGTTAGCACATTGCTATCTTGAGCAGAAACTGATTGCGCCATTGACCAATGAAAACCTGAGGTTAAGTGAATGACGCAGTGTTTTTCCTGATATTTAATAGGTGCATCAGACAGTAAGCTGTGCCTATGCAGATGATTACACACGAGTGATCATCCAAATACGCACGACGTTTTCATCCACCTGAACCAATGATCTTCTCAGATTCAGAGACTCACATGGACATTTCACTGCATGTCTACTGTCTCCTCAAGATTTATCAAGAGGACGGCTGCTTTACTTGTGGTGTGTGTGTGTGTGTAATATTTTCATAAATTTATTAAAATATTTTTAATAAATGTATTATTTCACCCACCTGCATCCTACCTGCTATCAATCAGAACACGCGTTTTTAACCTGGCTCACATGATCTTCATCTGCACGGATCACTAGACTCATTACACACACTGGAATGTGCAGCAGCCCTCCTCCTCCTCCTCCTCCTCCTCCTCCTCCTCAGTAAAATATTACTTCATTGGCTCATATGCAGTCAAATGGAGTTTTTGATGAAAGCACTGGGAGACAGTGAGGGCTGAGGAGTCGCTGACTCTTCTAACTCTGCTAAAAATCATGCAGTTTTCAGAGTTGTTCAGTCCAGAGAAACTGTATTAACATCTGGATTGTAAAGGGAATGGGAGCTGTTACTTTGATTGATTTAATTCATGTTACTCCCAATACACAGTATGAATAACTAAGGGAATAATCATGAAGGACAAACCTTTGAGAAATGTCTCATGCTTTAACTATGCTGACGGTTTCAGTTCTGTGCTTCTGTGACCACATCAGCCTTAAAAATAGAACTGCTGCATCATATGAATAACGGTCAAATAACTCATTACAATCTCTCTTGCACCTTATCTTGCACCCAGATTGTGCACTTGAGCTATGGACTTGAGACAAAGCGCTTTAGACCATTTAAATAGGACCCTTAGTGACCCTTTGAGCAACTAAAGGTCCTCAAAACTGAGTTATAACAACAACAATTATTCCTTGTTCTTGCAGCACAGATACAATAAAAAGGGCATTCTTAAATCTAGCTTCTTAGAACTTCAAGAAGGTCCTCTGGTCTGAAATGCCATTTGAGCTCAATATAAAAAAGAAAAATTTACACTCCATGCTCATTGTTTCTTTTGCACATAAGTTGATGGATGGACAGAACAGTCCATCATGACTGTGAGCTACTTCTTCAGTAGTTCTCTCACACCCACAGGGCCAGAAAAGAGACTGAAAGGTTCTCAAAGCCCTGTTCAGACCTGGTAACAACATCCGACCTGGGTCATCAGATCACAAGTGGACAGCTAAAAGTACAGGTCTGTATCCAAGATAAAAAGAGGACAGATTTGAGATCTGATCACTCAGACCACATTCAGACGTGGTCTATGTCTCATGTGGCCACAGTCTTTCATCGGTGTGAACATGTGTCCTGGTTCAAACTGAAGGAAAACCAACCAATCTGACATCCTCTGAAACAACAAGAAGCCCCAACAAGAGACATAATGGATCCCACACTGAACCTGTCACCACAACATCCAGACTCCATTAAAATCATATGATTCTGAGAGTCAGGAGAGACTTAAGCCACTTTACACAACAGCTATAACAAATAGCTTCTTGTAAATAAAAAATAAACAAACAATATATTAGGTTGTTTCCTGGTTAAAAAAGCAGCATCACTGAACCAGCCTGTCTGCTCCATGTTTAAAGTGCTGTATGTCTTATCTGCCAACATTTAGCAACTGGCCAAACAATGTTTCAACACATGTCATAACTTACACCAAATTTATGAAAGAAGATGAGATTTTACTGTTGGTAAACATGTCATATTTTATAAAAACAGAAAACATCAAATAAAATGAGGACTTATTGTCACAGGGAAAGTCCACAGACTCACTTAAGAATCACCCAGTTTTGTGATTGTTGTTGAGTTTGAGAATCATTGTAAGCTTTGTGAAACGCTGTCTGTGACAAAGTCTTCA
This sequence comes from Chaunax sp. Z400, assembly GCA_037577475.1. NCBI lineage: Eukaryota > Metazoa > Chordata > Actinopteri > Lophiiformes > Chaunacidae > Chaunax > Chaunax sp. Z400. Next base: position 28,525,540 of record CM075195.1, read on the forward strand.
TTATTTGGGCCTTTGTGTGAATTTGTCAAATGTTAAACATCAAGTTTCTTCTTTCTTTGTGTTAAAACATTTGTGTCTGTGACAAGTGTTAGCAGGGAAGTGAGATCTGATCACAAGTGGTTAACTGGAGACATGTGGAGATGCATTATAATACCAGACGAGAGGGGCCAGGCCCCATTTACTTTGCTTTTTTTTTTTTTAAAGTTCTGTGTTCACACAGCAACGTTTTTGAAACAATCCCAGAACACACCAAACGGTCAAAATGATTGAAAACGCTGTAGTATCCATGCCAGGGCAGTAGTTGGCGGTGTAACCTTTCAGAATAAGATCACAGCGGTGGTTCAGTAAATCTACATTAGAGGAACTTTAATAAACTCAGCAGAGTCTGCAGCTCAAACAAAACCAAAATCTCACTAAATCTGAGAACGACCCCGTCGTAAATGATTACAGCTCTGTCTGTTCAGACCAACACCAACTACGTTTTCCACTCATCACATAAACCACTATATGGAAGAGCTGATGAAACCCCTTTACAATGTCCTGTTCCATTAGAGTCAAAGCTTAATAAATAAATTAAACTCTCCGCCGTGAGACACAGATAGATCTTTTTTTTTGCACCATCAATTGTTGTGAAATACCTTTAAGTGGTTGTGATGTCATGCAACACAAGCCGCTTTACGGCACTATACTTCACAGCATTAATAGTCGGTGGAACATTTAGGAAAAGATACTCCTGAAAGTAAGAATCTTTAAGTCTTTTTTATCATCTATTATCTTTAAGTAAGAGAATTATAAGTACATATCTGATCAAATGTTTGCCTCCATCCCAACGATCACTAGTCGGACAGTTTGGGGAGAAGCTTTTGGGTCCCACCTGGATGATGAGATGTGGCGTAACATTTTATTAAACGCAAAAAAGACGACATGTTCTAACAAATCCCATGAGACCCAATATGAAATCATTCACCACTGACATGTAACTCCGGTTCTCAGATCCAAATACAGCTCCACAAGCTCCCCATTATGTATTAAAGGTAAAAACAACAGTGGGACTTAGAATCATCTCATGTGGTCTTGGACTAAAACTGTTGGATTTTGGCTCTCAGTCCAGAGTGAGATTAAAAAGCTTTTTGGAATTGATGTTCCTCTAAATCACTTTAATTTCATTCTGGGATTGGATTCTAATTATAAACACAGGTACAGGAATATTCTTAGAATCTCTTTTTATATTGCACGTTTAAAAATTCTCCAAAGGGGGTTGGATGAGGAACCTGCTTTTATTTCATGGTGGTATGAAAAACTTCTGTCCATATTACCTTTGGAAAGACTCTCTTATATGTTTGTGAGAGATTGGTCCCCAGTGGAGCCATATTTGGATCAAGAATGGTCTAACGTTATGAAAATAGGTGCAACAATTATCACAGAATGACTCTTATAAACCACACTTAATCAGTTCCACTGGTTGCAATTACTGCTGCTTTGCCTTTATATTTGTTTATCTTCATTTTTTGTCATATTTGTATTTGTTTACTTTGATTTCACTTTGATTGTGTTTTGTATTGCCTTATTTTGAAATTTAAAAAAAATTGATGAAGAAAAGTCGGTGGAATATCTCTGCTAGTACATTAGCAAGATCTACATTTGGCTGTCAAAATGAAGGTCCTCCTTTAAATATTCATTCGAATTCATTTCAAAAACATCAGCAGACTTCGGGCAACTTCGAGGAAGGATGTCGGGTAGCAATCAGTCGCAAATCCTTAACTGACCAATCAACATTCATTAGCAAAATGCTAATAATAAGCAAAATCACCTTCCTTGTAAGAAAAAGTAAAGGAAATTAGTATGTTTTTATTTCACTGCTGATATATAATCGATGCTTTATTGGCAGAAACTAAAATAAAAATACCCATTTGATGCTCAAGTTTCGGACACACTAAAAATCTCACATTCTGTTAAAGTCTAGCATTAAGGAATGTAGACAGAGTCCATTAGATGAATGTTGAGGCTGAAAACAATGAAAAAAAGCCGTTATCTCTAACAAAAACATATCCAGCTAGCTGATTAATGAAATGATGACCCCTCACTGAAAGTATCACAGCCCTGGCTGCAGGTGTGCTAACGTTAGCTGCAGCTGCTGCTGACTATCAAACACGATACTGTTCAGCTTTGACCAGCTGCTTCCTCAGGTTTGACGTGTTTCCATGGCCACATTTGCATTTTGTACTTCAGACCCTACAGACTGTGTTGTCTGTGTTCAGTCTTGAAAAGTGTAGCTATACATACAGAAGCAACGGGGTCTCTCTCTCTCTTCATCTCTCTCCATACTATAAGTAACTCCATACTCTAAGTTACTCCATACTCTAAGTTACTCTATACTCTAAGTTACTCTCTCACACCAAAATACTGAGCTATCACATTAAAGTGAGACGATAGATCGTTTAATAGCACTGCAACGTAGACCCGACATCCCACTACCTTATAGACAAGTTCTAACAGTTTAAGTGTGATGTAATTTGTTATTTGTTGCTGTCATTTGAGTTGTTTATATTTGCTTTCTTTCAATATCTGATATTGATTCATTTTTAAATATGTTGTTTCTCCTGTTATTTCTTGACATGTTAAGCGTCTTTGAGTATTCTGAAAAGCACTTTATAAATAAAATGTATTATTATTATTATTATTATTAACAGTGTTATCTGTCAGCCTTGGTTTTGATCAGTTATACAGAGCACATATTTAACATATGCATACTATAAAAGAGTCTCAGTTCAACAGCAGGATTGACATTATATCATAAAGAGCCAAATCTTTAAAGTACATCATGACGACTCCAAAATATCACTCAAAACACAACATCAAAATGTGACTGGTGACTTCGTGACTATCTTTAATCTTACTGTAAATCTACAGTTAGTGTTTGCATAAAGACCCAGTTCAGGATTACCAATTGATATCATATCATATCATGCAAATAGGTAGCGCTGCAAACATCAGGCAGGGTAGTCATAAATCTACAACCATAACAGCCACCTTCACCACAAGCTTTCAGGAAGTGTGCATTTACGATTTGTTAATTTGGGACCCAAAACCGCCCAACTTCAACACAAAACACCTCCATGTGTCATCTGTGTCCTCCACCTATCACTTCCATACTATGTCCATCTGTAGCATGTGACTGTTCAGGTAAAGAGCCGCCAACCGACAGTTCATCTGAAAAACACAATAACACTACGGCCTTGTTTATGAAAGATCCCTTGTATTATCCCGTCACCAATTCAGTTTGTGACAGTAACACATCAGAGACAAGGCTCTCCCTAAAGGCAGAAGAAGGAAGAAGGATGAAAGGAAACTAATTTATCAACAGCAGAACTGCAGTTTCTCCATCTGAGTCTCAGTGTCTTTTTCACAACATGTACTTCTTGACATGGGTGCATGAAACTTCATAGACAGGCCTGCAGGACTGAATCTGAGCGACTGAAACAGCATCCAGTTTATGTGGCAGATATGTGTAGAAGCTGAGACTGATATGTTCACATTATCTTGTATTATGTACATAGGAACATATAATCTAATTGCTCTCCTCTTATAGGTCTAGTTTAGTGTCGTATATGCAGTACAGTATATGGAGGAATGCCATATAATATATTGGATGTAATGGGCAAACAGCATTTACCAAACTTGATGTGGGTGGATTGCAATCTGTATGATCATATTAGATCTGAACTGAAACAATTAATCGATTGACTAAAAATCATTCTATGAGTATTTTGATAAATGATTACTGTATTAATCATCGTTATGAAAATATACCCAAAACTCTCTGGGTCCAGTTTCTCAAAATGTGACCATTCACTGATGTTCTCTCTTTTAAATGTTTATGAATGGAATTTACTTGAGTTTTGAGTTTGTTGGACAAAACAAGACAAATGAAAATATCACCTTGGGCCTTAATGATTATAATTATTAAATTACAGTTAAACTAGAAAGCACTCAGAGAGCACAGACCTCTGCCAACGGTTGCATCACTGAGAACTATATACAACAGTTTCATTAAGTTTGAACCACTAATAACTTTTATTTACGTTTATTGACGAAGTGTATGCAGAACTCGTCTCTACTGCAAAAAGAACAGAGTGACGTCATTAACGGGTGACGAAGAAGACAGAGAGGAAGATGCTAATTTAGCATGCTAGCGCTAGCTAATTATTTTCACAACGGTAAAACTTAACTTGGCGAACTCAAAACTCTACAAGACTCACACAGCATGAGTCAGACATCACTGAGAACTATGGACAGCAGTTTCATTAAGTTTGAACCACAAATAACAACTTTTATTTACGTTTATTGACGGAGTACAGCAAGGCAGTGCTTACCTCTGATCCAGGAAGTTAGCCTTTGACCAAAACACACATGCACGTACCTATGTCATCGCGCTGCACTCGTCCCCAGATGTACACACACAAAACTCCAAACCACACACAGGCAGGAGAAAAGGAAGTATATTAATTTTTTTTTAATTCATAAGCTGTAATATGGACACGAATCAATTAGATATACATGTCAGGATGAAGATTTCAGTCATTTTATGATAGACAGCCTCATCTTGTGGAGCCTTGTAATCATTAAATCACAAGTGTACATGTGGCAGTTTAATCCTATAATAAAAAATTCCTGGATCTAGGCGGTGATCCGGATCACCACCAAAATCTAATGGATTCTTCCTTGGGCCACTTCTGACATCTCCTGAAAATGTAATCAAAATCCATCCAAACCAATAAACCAACAACGCCGGCAAAAACATAACCTCCTCCCTTGGCGGAGGTAAATATAATTTTGACTTTCACTATTTTCTGACATTTTAGAGCCCAAACAATTAATTATGATTAATCTACAGATGGATCGACAGTGAAATTAACATACAGTAGGTACTTTTATGTGACACCATAAGCTGCATCGTTTTTTTTTGTTTTTTTTTATAGTTGTGTTTTTCATAAAGGAAGTTAATTTTGACTCATTATTCAAAATCTGCTCAAAAATAGGAAGAAACACTCCAGCAACCAAACATGAATGTTGTGTCATTTCAAACTTTTGGGTTGCAACAACTGTATTTTCCATTTACAACATCTGGGGGAAGAACAGCCTGACATGCCTGATGCAGATCAGAATTTCTGCAAAGTTTGTTTGTTTGTTTGTTTACAAAGAGACTCTTGTATTTCTGTTTACGGGATGCCACCATCTTGTGTTTTATCTGTTTAGTCTGATTTTAAAGGTTTTTTCACCACCTAAAATGAACAAACAGAAGAGAAACTATTCTGGTCTGGATGCAGTCTAAAAATAACACACGAGTTCAACAAACTTAAATACTAAATTAAGTCAGGGAAATACGTGAGAGTCCTCAGCTCGTTGAAAATGGTGGGTAGCATTTTGAAAAAAACTTTTAAACCGTTTATTCAGCTGACTTTTAACCATTTTTGACGTCTGGTTGTTTGAACTCCTCTGTTTGGACGTGCGCATCCTTCTATCCTTCTATCCTTACCTTATTTATCTCCTCCCATCCTCATCTTATTTATCCGCGACATTAACAGTTTGACTACTCCCTTCCCTCATGAGCAACAGAAGATACTTACCACGCTTCGACCAGCCTCTCCGACTATAATTTCTGCGGTAGTAAATGATCTAGACTCGGATGACCATGTGATGAGTAATCCTCATTTCCTTAATGCAGCCTCCATCCCGTCACAGCCGCTTATCTCATTGGGTTCGGTCGGAGATGCGGACGGGCGGCGGAACGCAGAGTACCGGACATGTACGAGAAAGTTTGTGCTCATCTGAGAGCTGATGAGAAGAGGAACAAGCTCTCGCTGATCGTTTTCAATGACTCGCTTCCTTTGCTCACACAGCCGCCCATCTTTCTCTCTCTCTCTTTCAGCCGCTTCTGAAGGGGAGAAAGTGCGTCAAAACGCAGCGGAACAAAAGAAGCGTTAAAATGTTGATGGTAAAGTTAATATACTGTCTGTCAAACGTATGTTGATTATAGCTGCAGACTGGACGTTCGGGTAAACCAATGTCTTCTGCTTAAGGACGTTTAATTTTTAATCCAGGGGATCTCATGCTTTTCTAAAAGAACCCAGAGAACAATGTAGGCAGGACGGGAGGCAGAGCTGAACATTCCTGCCTCACTCCTCCGTATCGCCTTGAAATAGACCGTTCCTGAATTGATAGTATATTGTGCCACTCTCTCTCTCTTGTTAAAAGTCAGTGTGACTCACCCATTGATCTCTCTCTCTCTCTCTCTCTCTCTCTCTCTCTTTCTCTCTCTCTCTCTCTCTCTCTCTCTCTCCATTAAATCAAATTATACAAACATAATCCAGCCAAATCATCCAAACTTGATCGTATTTCCTAAAGCAGAATTAAAATGTCACTGTTCTAACTGAATGGATGCACAGCTCTACACAATCCATAGCAAAAATAAACATGACAGAGAGGATATTGTGTTTCATTTTCAAACAATGTGTCATCCATAAATGACATCCTGCTGACTCACCTCACACACACATGCACACGTGGATCAGCATTAGGTTACTTACTTTAATCACCAACATTACAATGTGCAGTTTATTACATTCCTGTGGTAATTATTGTCTCCATGAATTCATTTAATGAGTCCTGCTCCTACTGGATGAAAGGACATTTCCCAAGAAGACTTACAATAAATGCATTTTAAAAATTGGTGGGCACACCCCTGCTCCAAGTATACAAAAAAATGCAATGGTGAAGTGAGAATGTACTGTACATCTCTGCAGGTATGGACTAATAGAAGGAGGAATGGATAAACGGATGAATGCCATGGTGCACATATTTGCATGGTGTGCAGGGCAGCTCTCGCATGTATTCAAATGATAGTTATACAGCTATCATGCTCAGTGCATTCTCCTGGGTTGAGGCAGGCAGGCAGCAGAGGGGAGGCGTGGACAGTTCAGACCCAAATCACACAGCAGACAAAGCTCCCAGCTCTTCATCTATAATCCTTAATCAACAGTCAGGATTAGAAACCCTCTGAAACTCAGTGAGACGTAAGGATGGAGTGTAGGCAGATGGGGATGAGAAAGAAATGAGTGAGATCAGAAAGAAATCAGAGAAAGGTAGAATGTAGTAGTAAAATAAAACAGGTTCCAGGCATGAGGCATAGAGACAAAGATTTGGTGTTTATCAGCTGTTCACAGCTGCAGATGACCAGATGCTGCCTGGTGTGGTTCGGCCTTCTACTCTACAGCGTTCGCCTCTCTATATTATTCATGGAGGAATGAGTTCCTCGTTCATCACGATGAGGATCTACAGATAAACAAAGACACATAAACCAACAAACAAACAGATGCCGGTGAAAACATCATGTCCTTGGTGGAGTTAATGATTCTGTGTCACAGGAATAACAGACACTTCTGATCACTTTGCTTTGAAATGATATGAAGTCTGTTTGAAAGGATCAATACACATTTTTAAAAGTATTCATTATTTCTTTAACTACTAACTAACTACCTTAAATACTAAAGACCTAACTTAAATACCATTATGTTTGGTGAATTCCAGATATTTTAGGGCAAGACGCACAAAGTTTAGGACATCAGCATGGGGATAATCACTGGATTTTCATTTTTAGGTGAACTGTTCCTTTAAAGTGAATCACTCTTATCTGTGAGGATTAAATGTAAAGACAACAATTACAGTCCTGAGTCAACAATAAATCCTTTGTAAAGTTTACTAAAGTTCACTATTTTACTCACTGACTTAATTTAAAAAAAAATTTTATTATTCGTTTATTTGTCAGGGACAAATGCAAAGAACATTGTAACAAGCAACAATTTACAAGATACATATGTGTTGAAGATTTCTAGCCAATGGCTAATTTGCAATTTCTCTCCCTGGTTAGGCTTTTCTGCTAAAATCATCATAAATTAAAACCGTTACTAAGAGTAAAACACTAAAGACACATAGCAAAACATCTTTTTTTATCATTCTCCTAAACACCTGAAGAAGACGGGGCCTTGTTTTAAAACAAGGCCCCGTCTTTATAGCTTCTTCTTCTATATATATATATATATATATATATATATATATATATATATATATATATATATATATATATATATATATATATATATATTGAATCCATACAGGTTGTACAGCTAATCCAAATCTCCAGAAACCCTGAGATTATTTTAATTAAATTGTTTTGCCTTTAATCAGACAGGACGGCTGAAGATACAGGAAATTAGACAGGAAATGAGAAAGAGTGAGGGGGAGACATGCGGCAAGGGTCCGCAGGAGGAAATCGAGTCTGCAGCCACTATGGGAGGACTGGGGCCTCTGTGTTCCCAACCAGGGTGACTCGTCATTTCTGCTTTCCAGGGGAAGCCCACCTTCGTCGTCGGTGAAAACAAAACAATTTGTTTGTACGATTTACATTCATTCACTGACTGTCTTAACATCGTGCGCATTTTTCGCACTCTGTTATGTCATTTAAATAAAATGAACACAAAGAACATTTTCTATGTCAACAATCACCACGAAACTCTTGGGAATCTTGAGCTTTGCCCCTACAAACATCCTGCTGATGAAAGATGAACCAACGTCATGGCCAAGTGAAGAGTATGGCAATATTTACATGCTGTTTGGTAATAAAGTTTTGTTACTCCTATTAGCAACTCTTTTGGTCTGCATTACTGTGTAGTTCCCACCGAGCACAGGCACAAGCGGTTTTCTTGCTACTGGCTTATTGGAAAGCTTCTTCTCTCCAAATCCACCGTGAAAACTGAAGGCAGTATAAAGGAGAAAACACAAATCATGCTGGCATAGCATAAACAAACCATAGCATGCCCAAAGTAAAACACATATAAACAGACATATACCTCATTGGCTGCTTGCTACGAAAGGGAACAGTCCTCAGGTTTCCTTTTAATCTTTCACGTCTTATTAAAGTTCGCTGTGATGAACAAAAACTTTTCACCGGAGCAGAAAAATGATCCATGCTGATTGGTTACCGGTGCCGGTGTGTGAGCTTTTATAAGATTTGTAGGCCAGTATTTACATTACTTTAGTGTATTTTTGGAATGCAGATCTCTGGAAAACATCAGGTAACTGGATATCATTTATAAAGCACTAAAGCACTATACACCATCACAGGGTTTTTTGTTCACAGCTGTCAGCCATTGATTTCTGAGGCCTGGGGAATGATTTCTCCATGTAAAAGTGAAAAATGATACTTTCCCCCCCTTGTTTAAGGTTGTGTGAACAACAACACCCGGCTTCATAACTCTGGCTCCAGCTGTGTGAGTTTTATGGTTGGCAAACAGCTTGTAGGTGTATTAGCATTAGGAATGACTGTCTGCTGGGACATTGTTTTCACCGACACGTCATGAGGAAGTCTGGAAGCAGGTCAAAGCACCCGTATTCCAGTGGATGAATATGAGGCGCACGCTGTCCCCACTGAGCTATCTGCATCCCTGCAGCGCAGTTTTGTTGTGATGCCCCAGAAATGTTTTCTGGACTAAGAAGGAGGCGAGGAGATAAAGACTGAATCTTCATTTTGGGTGAGGTACTCTTTAAACCCAGGTGTTTGTCTGGTTCATATTTTTAATTTGGGATTAGTAGTAATAATTATAAAAAGTAAGAAGTCTTTGAACAGGAATTTGCTTTTTGAAAGAAAAGGACGTCCTTATATAGGTGTAATTTATTGTATAACACATTAAAGTAGCCAGTGTAGACATTGGTGTGCAGTTTTATACCAGTGACAATGAATAGTTGTATACTTTGTGACATTGACATGTAAAATCTTCCTATGGTTTCAAACTGAGCTCAACTGTTTTGCAGCATTTCACAAGCCAATAGTGGACAGACTGGTCAGACACAGACATAAAGAACTTCCCTGGTAAAGAGCAAAGGAAATTCTTACAGCTACAAAACACTGAATAAATGTATAATTTGGATTTTGGTTCTGTTACAGCCATGTTTCATACTTTGCTATACACTATAGTCGCTTGTATTAAATAGTCAAATAAACCCACTGTCACCACATAAGAGCACAAAGTTCTTCCTGCCAGCTGGACTGAGCTTTAAGTAGCACACACTCTGCCAAAATGAACGGACACCTCTGTCCTGGCATCATCTGCTCATCAGCTGACACACATTGTGGTGGAACCTGAAGTAAGCAGTCTTTGAGATTCAGAACCAGAACCACAACCAGAATCAGCTTTATTGGAATGTGTACACATACAAGGAATTTGACTCCATTTTTTGCATTGCACTCAAGGTATTCTCACAGGAATGCTCACTGTACCATTATCACTGCTGTGCTCATCAGATTCTGGTGGATCAAGTCTTCATCAGGATCATCAGCATCCTAATCAGACAAATCCTCCTCCTCAGACTTGTCTCCTGTTGTATGGAGTAATATTTTTGCTCTTGACTGATAAATGTTCCCTGGAAATATATTGCATAAGAATAAGAAGTAGAAGTCAAGGCAGACTGATGTGTATGACATTCCAGAGCTGTTTATACTCTTGCAAGGTGACGGTGTCTTCTCAACTCTTCACAAGCTATTTTTCATAATGTTTGCACTTTTACATATCTCACAACAATAAAAGCCCAATGTCCTCAGATGAGTACTTGCTTATTAGCAGCTAGTTAATATTGCTAAGATTTGTCAAATATGCATGCACAAATGTTATTATACATAAATATATATACATATTCCCACCATAACATTTGATTAAGTTTTGTACTTTCTCTACTTTTGTCTTTACATTGGCAGAAGTATAGGTTTGGGTTTTAAACTTTGTGAAATGCTCTCTATGGCGAATTCCTAATTATTTGGACATTGTGTCCATTTGTCCCAGTGATTTAAGTGTTAATTTGCATTTAGAAGTGAGATCTGATCACAACTGATCAGTTGAGACACGTGTTAAGTGAAGAACAGGACTTAGAGCTGTCTACTGTTGATCTGATCACCCAGGACACAGATGTTAATACCAGGTTGGAACAGGCTCAAAGTTTGGAGTACTTGTAATTTAACTTGTTCATACCAATTAGTCATGAAATTGGTTCCAGGTCGGGCCTGTGTCTCCTGGGCAGGTTTGGGTCTGACATCTCTTGGTTCTGCATGGGCTCACGTCCCAGCTTCCAAATGGTAGACGGGTCTGGATCCAACATATGGATACATGAAGAACTGATTTCTATGACAGCTTATTACAGTAAGTTTAGTAGGAAAAACAGGGCAGATCAAAATGAGGCTTCGTACTGAATTATTGTAACATGTATCATAGCATTAGACAACATAACCTGCACCAACTCCTTACTGATGACAGTTCGTTCTTGTGGATGTCGGTCGAGTCTTTAGCAGCACTATGTGCACAACTCATCTCTAGTACAACACAATAGAAGCAGCATCAGGTGCTGAGCCCTGGCGCTGCTGCTAACTAGCCGCAGGCTGCGAGCTCTGTCCGCTTAGACCAGACGACTATCACTGCAGGCTCAGTGGGATTGCATGAAATTAAATCAGGTTAAGCTGGTACACAGGACTGGACCTGCAAAACTGGACACCTATAGACCACACTGACACTGATTAGTGTACTGTGATTTTGCTACGACACAAAAAAGTGTCCAGATATGAGAGCAACAGTTCTAAATGAAGTAAAGCGTGCAGCACAACGTAATGTCCTCATAGGAAGACTACCAGTTCAGATCTATCTCTTCCTGCCAGTGGAGATGTGATGAAATGCTCTGGTGCTTTGCAAACATTTATTATTTAGAATTTAATCATATGATTGGACCTTTACCTCCTGGTTTTACAGGATGCTGACAGGGAGCAGATCTCCTGTACATCAAACTTACTGTATATAATAACATAACAGTTTTCTGGTTTCCACTGGTACTGGATCATTAAAACACAACTATTTTGCTAAAGAGGTAGAACAAAATATCATAACATGAAGATACTTGTAATCCTAGAACATTCATTAACTGAGGATTCTTTCTCCTGTGTGTATTAGATGTGTGTAGTAAATGTGTTATGGTGTGAAGAAAGAGAGCTGAATCATTTACAGCATAAGAACGGAAATTTATTTCAGCATCACAAGAAACACAATCACATGGTTCCAAGCATTATTGATTAGCATACTGTAAAAGTCAGTGGCACGGTCCTTTACATGTTATTAACTGAGGGATATAAATGGCAGGGACCACCTACTTTGTTCACTGACCTGTACTTAATGGGTTCTAATGGAAAAAGCAGATGTAACAGCATTAACACTGCACAGGTTTTCACACACAGAATAAAGGGTGTACACTTTTGAAAAAAAGAAACAACAATCTCATATTTAGAGTGGCTGATTGTGCCTATTGATTAGGGCATGTCCATAAAAAAAATATTTGATCTTTTTCCATGAATGGACACATTGACTTCACAGTGCTTTATCAGCTTATCTCTGTCACTGTGTTTTTCATCACCTCCCTCCACCCAACTTCTCACAAGCTAGCACAGCTGTGAATGGAAAGTTCATACTTGCAAAATGTTTGTACTCTGAAAATGAAAAAGAGGAAGAGGAACCCGTTCTTCTCTTCTTTTTTCTTAGTTTGGTCACTGGGGAGAGGCTGAGGGAAGGGTTGGGGTTGGGTGGCTAAAATAACAGTGACAGCAATGCCAGGAAATGAAAATAACTATACAGTAAAGGTGCTTTTTAAGACATGTGATTTAAATTTAAAATGAATTAAATTAGACTTAGTTCACACCCCTATGAATAAGAAAGTACAAAGAAAATGAAGGATTTATGGTGACATTTTAAGGTGGCTTTGACTCTTTCTTAAAAAAGGTGCTGTGAACTTCAAGTTTGTTATTTTCAATATGCTCAAACCAAACTGTAAATGTTTTGGACCTTGTTGATGTTGCACTGCCCCATATTAGTTGAAGGTAACATTAACAGAAACAAATACAACTCCTAGAAGTAAGCTTTTTTTTATGATGCCAGGATAACCCACACACCAAATCCAGACATACTCACTGTGTGAGATCCGATAACTTCTCCAAAATTTTTATTTTATTTTATTTTTTAGTTATGTACTTTTCTTTATTTTGTGATGGAACCAATTGCATCGTAATTTCGTTCTGTACCTATCTGGTGGATAGTCTGAATGGCAATGAACTTAATCTTCAATCTTGAATTATTCAACGTTGGTTTTGTGTTGAAGTTTCGTTACAGCGTGGTCAATACAATTTATTTTCAACAAAAACATATGTCAAAGCTAGACTGAAGTTAATACAGTTTTATAACAGTAACGTTAACAATTTTCAGCACCAAAATTGCATCTAAGGTATTTACATTTTAATTACTACAATTCATCTTATAGAACAAAATATAGGAATAAAATCAAGAAATATTAGTTAGTGTCGTTTCAGTCGACCTCCATAAAAGTGGATGGACCCGCCAACATCTACCTGAAGGAATCTCCAGGCAATGCATTTCTGTCACTTTTAATGTCTTTATTGTGCTTTTGGGACGTTACTAATAACATCCCTGTGGTGAAGCAGAAAGCTGTCTTTATTTTTTTTTTGATTTTGTGTTTGTTACATTATGTTACCTTTAACTATGACCTGAGAGAAGAGGGAAACAGACCCTATCAGGGCCATATCTTTTTCCACATTAAAACTTTAGTTACTGCATCATTAAGGCTCTTTTCAAATTGGTCCACATCTCCAGTCTCAGTCAGTCATCATTACATAACCGTAACATATATTATCATTTCCATGCTCTCTGTGGATGGCCTGATGCCACAGATCTCTTCCTTTACTGTCCCTCACTTTTTATGTAAATAAAGAAAATCATAAAGTCGGTTTTCATTGTTCGACATGCGAAAAGAGACACAGATTTTAGGGAATGTTTCTTAATTTGGAGCTTCTTCATCCAGTTGGGATTTGTGGTGGTGACGTATGCTTGCTCTGCAATGGTTCAGACCACTGAGCAGGATACATTTAATTTAATGGAATAGTTAAGTAATAGATACAAAAATGTATGATCGAATGTGTTCCAGAGAGGGTGATCATCCAGCTCGGGATCTACACACTCATAGATACCAATTTAATGAATATATTTGATTTTTTTACATTATGATTTATGGATTCTTCCTGGAGAAGTCAGAGAAAATCTCTATAATGCCCCATCTGGCAATGTTTTTTTTTTTTTTATCCTGAATCCACCTTTCGATCTGGGTCCAAAGCAAAATGTAATGGGTTCTTGTCCCTCCCATCCTTCCACCAAGTGTTGGTTCAATATTTTTTGTGTAATTTGGGAAAATATTGAGAAATACTCTCACAATTTTGAAGAAAATGAAAAATATTCCTCAATCTGGATTTGAACCCAAATCAAAGTTTAATGGATTTGTGGAGTCATCACATTCTCTGGAGTCAAACCGAAGTAGAACTAAATGAGATAGAATGTCATACTTATAACACAACTCCAAATGAATGTCTACAAAACATCACTGTTATGTTTACAACTTCTTTGTGCATCTCCCAAGAGGCTAAACGTAGTTAACGTGGCTTTAGGGCCTTTTTAATAAGAGTCAGCTGGAGATGACATATCTCCCCCCCCCCGACCCCCCCGAAAAAAATACAACAAATGCATCAGTAAAACAGCCTCTCCTCCTTTGGTGAGCCTGGAGTACTGGTTATTGTTTTGAATATATGCTAAGGAGACGATGACCAACCTTAAAAATCATCACCTTAAAATCATCTTTCCATGGAAAAAAAGCAGAAAAATCTACATATTAAAAGGCAATCTACTTATAATGTTTAATTTATGTGTAAAGGTTGTTAAAGCTAGAATGTGTAGTTTGCCACTTATGCTCCAGACAAGATGACCACTTGTCAGAGTCACATAAACAAGTTGCTTCCATGGAAACCGCTCAAAATTAAATTAGTACAAAATGGTTAATATGTGTGTAAAGTCTGATGAGGCTAGTATGTATAGTTATTACAGAGACGACATAATGATGACGGATCCTCCTGTCATTTCACGTTCAGAACACACAGGCAACCATCACATGACTCTGTCAGCTCGAACAACCTTTATAGAATCTAAACCACTGATTTTATAATCAGATGCAACTTCAT
Source organism: Chaunax sp. Z400 (assembly GCA_037577475.1). NCBI lineage: Eukaryota > Metazoa > Chordata > Actinopteri > Lophiiformes > Chaunacidae > Chaunax > Chaunax sp. Z400. The sequence continues at coordinate 28,540,700 of CM075195.1, forward strand.
GGTTCACCACCACTTACTGTCATTGTCAGCCTCAGTACCACAGAGCAGACAGTTGAGCTAGTGTCGAGCTGGTGAGCATAAAAAGAGGGATTAATAGACTTCCTCTGTGTCTCCTGGATGTGAAAACATGAGGAGGGTGAATCCACTGTCATTGTTCTGTTGTTGTGCTTCCCCCAAGTGGCCAAAACAGTTAATGCAGGTTTGGGCTGTTCTCCTCAGCTCTCACTGTGATCCTGATCTTCCTCTCCTGCTGGATGTCTGGGACGGAACACATGACATTGTTTTAAGCAGTTCATTTTTTTCATTTCATTATTTATGATGACTACTCTTGTACACGTGAAAATAAAGACCGAACAGAAGGAAACAGAGGGACAATAAGTGAGACCACATCAGGCCTGTGCTACGATGTGGGATTTATAATTGCTGTTATGTGTTTGTGATGGTAGCTGCAGGGTTAACTCTGTTTCTGTCTCTGTTTCACTTCTTACTGGGATACATCACCATGGTAATTTATGGTGCACAGCTAAACTGCTCTGGAGGAGATTAGAGATTAAAACTTTTAAAGCACCATCGACTGACCAATCAGTTCTCTGTAAAATGTCATCATCATTCATAGAAGATGGAAGCGAAGCCTTTTTATTGTGCTTCATTGTGCAACACATGAACCTAATGGAATACATAAATACAATTATAGTCAAATCTAATCATGACCTAATGATGGGGCAGTGATGAGCTCATTAATCTATACATTCACAAAGTGTCCGCTGCAGCTGTGGTGCCTCTATCCTGGATTATATGTTTAACTTCCTAATATTTGTGTAACACTTCATTTGTAAAACATGCTGCTCTGCTTCCAGTAGACCTGTCCATGCTTGTGATTGGTTATATGGTCGTGGCTACATTGTGACAACCTGGGTGACTTATTGAACTTAACTACCTTCATTGTGTTTGTTAGGATTAGTGAAGCCAGATAAACATATCCTGATATGTTGAACTTGCTTCGTAGCTACGTCAATAAGTTGATTGAACTCAAGAAAAGAGTTGATATTGAGTACTCACACCTTTCAGCATTCATCTGATTCATATAAATGTCACACATTCAGGTCAGATTTGAAAGATTCCCGTGTGTTTTCAACATGAGGTAATGATATGAGGAATAAAATACTGTGCACTCCCACTATAACACCTGATTCTGTTTGGGTTTAATTACACTGAATGACGTTAGCTGATGCGAGGGGCATCCATCCGTAGTTTTCTGCCAAGTCAGTTTCAGGTCAGACACTGAAACTACAAGGTGGCAGAAAATTACAACATATGGTTAGCTTAGCTTAGCATAAAACAGGTAGAAACAGCTAGCCTACCTCTGTCCAAAGGTGACAAATAAGGGCTGCATACAGTCTGTCCAAACCTCTGAGCTATGAGGGAGGTATCTATCTTCCTTTACTAATTCTTCTAATTCTAATTCTACTAATTCGACCCTTAAATTTCCTTCAGGATCAATAAAGTAATTATCTGTCTATCAATCTATCTAACTATCTTAAATAACCTATGTTGTCCACAGAACTGAAAGTCAGAGAAACGTGTCCTTTGGAAAGAGGGATGTGGGATATGATGATATCTATGGTTTGACAGTAGAGACACATTATGATCATTTATTTCAGTGTGCCACAAATCGCTCTCTGAACATATTGTGCCAAGCAGTAGAATGAGGGACAGGAAGCAGCTCTTGGCGATGTTGACATTTAAATGACATCTAACACGTGATGGTGTTGTGATGTCACCAGTTTAATGTAGGCCTAATAATAGTTTATAAAAGCTTCTAAGAGCCTTTCTCTGTGGTCATTTTTTATGAATTAAAAAAGTGTTACATCATGATATGTATCTGGATATGAAATGGCCTACATAGGCATATGAGATTCTGATTGTAATTTGTCTAAAAGACCACAGCCCACAGGAAAACAAATGAAGGATTAAAGACATGACAGGCCTAGAAATATGAACTGATACTCACTGTCTGTGTCTCTGTCTGTCTGCTCAGACGGCCTCTTCCTCTTGTAGCCCTGGTTGCTTTCTTGCCCTGAGACGTGCTCATCCTTGTCCTGCTCATCCCCGCTACTTAGCGTCTCAGCTGATGGTGATGACTGTGATGACATAGTGGGAGAACAAGGCTTCTGAATAGAGAGAAACTATTATCTCACATGATAACAGACTGGAAACAACTGATATTTTCATATGAAAGCAGTGAAATCGAACAAGCAAACATAACGCATCTATACTGAGCAACAGTAGAAACGCATAATTTTAAGAACCCAATATTTTCCTTCCAATAGCCCTAAATTACTGAAACAAACAAACATTTCAGAGTAAACGATGATGTTGGTGAGATTTTTTTGTGCATGATTGAAAAGACCTGGTCAAGGCAATAAAATCCTGGGTCTAATTAATGTCCTACTGAAACAACTGATGGTGTCACGACTTGCTCAAAACTTATGTGACCAGGCAGTTGGGATGCTGATGATGCTGATGGCTGGAACTCTGCAGACATGTGTAGCACAGATGTTACAGATGTTATGGCTCATTGCACAGTGGAGGCAGATCACATTTAGTGACAAGTCCAGATTTAACTTGCACAGAGCTGATGGTCGTAGGCCTTTGTATCGTCACCACGGGGAACGCTATCCTGCAGCATACATCCAGGAAGTGGACCGTTTTGGTGGTGATGTCATGATGTGGGGAGCCATTGCTAATGGATGGTGGTCAGACCTGGTCCACATCCACGGTACACTGACAGCTATCTGTTACTGAGATACGGTCCTAGGTCCACATGTCATTCCCAGAATACAGCAATCAGGCATCACCTTCATGCACGACAATGCCAGACCACATGTGGCTCATGTCTGTCAGGAGTAGCCTACCTGGACCAGAACAATGTCTCTGTCCTTCCTTGACCAGCATATTCACCAGATCTCAACCCAATAGAGCATCTGTGGGATGTTCAGGATCACCAGGTGAGAGAGAGAGATCCTGCTCCAGCAACACATGAACAACTTGTCACAGCTCTGCAGGAAGAATGGCATGTCATCCTACAAGTCTAGATTAACGTCTTATCAATTCCATGCAAAGGAGATGTGACGCTATTATAAATGCTGGAGGTGATCACACACGTTACTGGCTGTTGTTGTTTGCATAAAAACTATTTTTCTGTATGGCTAAAGGGTGAATAAAGATGTGTGAACCATAATTTCCCTTTGATATTTAATATGAACAGGATGGCATGACATAAAAATAAATAAATATGCGTTTCTACTGTTGCTCACTATATATCTGCCTTGTTGGCTTCAATTACCTTCTCGTTTGAGGAAAAAGATTCTTGCTTTTGCAGAGCAGAATTCAGAGTCTCCAGCACTACTACTGTTATTGAAACATGATGCATGTTTATTAGTCACCAGTAAATATATTGATGCCACACAAAGACTCATATGAATCTCAAGTCTTTACCTGGACGTAAAGATATCGTCAGGACAGGCACCTTCTTCTCGCTGCTTTGGTCTGTCTTTCCATTCACTTCCTCTTCCTGCTCCTTGTTTACCTGTCATGACAAGATCATCATACCATGAATCCTGTTTGTCCACTCTTTCCTCACACACCTATGTCTTTGCCTTCTAATTTCCTTGCTAAAAGGCCTAAAACTACCTTGTGCTTATGGTCACTGGTGGGCTCTTCCTCGTGTTGTTTGACACAATGAGGTGATGATACTGGTCCATGTGTAGATGGATTTGTCTTCACATCCTTCTCAGGGCTGTTCTGTACCCTCTCTACACCTTTTAAGGGTAAGGTTGAATAATCTCTCGGTGATTGGCTGGATTTGGACTTTCCTCGATCTGATAGATCCAGAGGTCCATCGTAAACCTCTCGAAGTCCTTCTCCAGAGACTTTCTCAGCCTTGGATTGTGTGATTTCAGGTTTCTCCTGGGGCTTAGTTTGATTCTCCACATGCTCTGACAGATTCCTCAACCTGAACAACACAGTTGGCTCTGCGGTACTGGGCTTATGGGAGCTCTGCTTGTGCCAGAGGGATCCTAAACTCTGCCTTCGAGTGCCGCCATGTGGGCCAGTTGCAATCAGGTGGGGAAAGCCTGGCTGGTTTGGTTTAGGGGAAGGCTGCAACAGTATGTTGGGCGGTGGAGCAGACGGCCATGGTAGAGCAACAGGGCTGGTCTTGACTGGTTGAGGGCGACAGGGAACCGGAGCATGGACTACATGTCGGCTGAGGTTCATCTCTCCACTGGTGGATGAAGAAGAGGCCATAAGAAGGAGAGTCTGAGAAGGGATGGAGGGTTGCTGGTCAAGTCCCTCAAGAGTCTGAGCTCTAAAATATGACATACAGATAGAGATAGGTTAAAATGTCAGTGTCCTCTTCACACCTAGCGCCTACATTCATTCATGTGCCAATGGGTGTTTTGGTCTTCAAATGAGGTGCAGTCAAACATATTGTTGGTGCATTGTTATCTTAAGGCAGCAGAAAGCAACTGAACCACTGACCAACAAAAGCCTGGTATAAGATAAAAGGTGCGATCTAAAGGGCACGTTATTCAAATAGAAAGATGAACCTACATTGGCTGTTCCACAACATACATACACTCTACTTCTTACAGGATTGATGGGTCAGCAATGGCATCATCTGAATCAGCATGTAGATTTTTTTCCACCCACCACCCTATTTTCTCCGATTTAGAGACTCACATCCACGTGGACATTTCCCTGCACCGCCAGCAGTGCTTCAGGGTTTATGCGGAGGATGGCTTTTTTACTGACCGTACTGTGCACAAACATTAATTAACATTAAATCCTGTTGGTATGTCGGGAGACACACCTATCGCTCCTGCTGCTAGGGGATTACTGCAGGTAATGTTATATTACAACAACCACAAATAATAATTTTATTTGTTAAAGTTTTGTTTCATCCACCTGCATCCTATTCGCTATTAATCAAAACGATCATTTTTATGATCTGGCCAGCCTGGTCTGTGGATCGCGATCTGGACGCATCACTAGACATATAACACATATAACAATGCACAGCAGGCCTCTGACTGTTAAAAGTCAATTCATTTACTCAAATACAGTGAAATGTACAGTCAATGTTGATGGGAAAGAAGACTGGGAGGTGGTGGAGACACAGGGCCCACCAGCCAAGGACCACATGCCTGTCCCTCAGTGAAGATGAGTGTCGCTGTTTAAATAGGAATGCAATCAGGCTCACCTGAATCTCAATGGGAGATAAAACTAATTTGTTTAATTGTTACAACCAAAACACAGCTATGAATCTTTAAGGGACTATTTACAACCCTTAGTGTCTTGCGCCTTACTTTTCTCCCATATTATGCACCATTTGACTAATAAACTGGAGTTGGACACGCCCTAAAAGAACTAGTGCCATAGACTTTGGACCATGAGCGACACATCGTTTAAAAAAGGGCTAAAATGAGGGAGAATTGATCGTTCTTCTTTTGCTCTAAAGGCAATACCTTTATCTGTTTAGATTTCGGTCCGCCCAATCACTGATTCGGTCGAGGCACTCATTATTACTCATTACACTCTCATATGGCTCTCTGTGGCCTGTTATGCTATGTTCCTCTGTCTCACCTCCTCTCTCCAACACGGGATCCATTATGTTCTGTCTTCCAGGTTGATGAGGGTGCAAGAGTCGAAAAAACCTTATATGAGTCCTGTGAGTCCTGTTATAACAACAGGTAAAGGAAATGATCATTATCACATAAAGCAACAGTTTTGAGAAGAAAAAAAAAGATGAGAAGAATGTTACCACTCTTATCTCTGAAAGCTAAATGTAATGTTAGTCAGGAGAAGGTATAAAGACTGGCAGCAAGGAAACAGGCAGCCCTCAAATACACTCTGCTATAATGTGATAATAAGGGAGCATTAGGAGTGCTGGTAGCTGGATGTTGTTGTTTTCTTAAGCTACAGGTGGATAAAGTCTAGCTGTTTCTGCCTGTTCCACTGTTTATGACAGACATAATCAGGGGTTAGACGTTTAATAATGTCAAGCCAGTTTAGGCTAGATCTCAGTTTACCTAGAATAGGAGCTGCCCATATTATTGGCATAACACAACCAAACCATAAAGCAGGAACACTGGCCCATTTGGTAAATTTTTTGATGGCTGGCCCAATCACATCTCTTACTAGGCTCCATCCCTTCCACTTTGTCCTCTGTGTGTTTCTCAGAGCACAAAGTTCACCAGAATGGACAAATCAAAGCACAAGGCAGATACGGGGAAGTTATGGGCAAAACAAAATCTGCAGAGAGCGCATGCCTCCACCAACCTACAAATCCAACTATGGTGATGCCATGACCCACCTTACTTTGTCTCTGATTGGCTTGGCATGATGACGATCTTTCTCATGTAGCTCCTCAAAGAAAGAAAGTTGACCACAGGAAGCTAAGGTAAATTTTACCTTTCCTGTTGCCATTAGGGGGCACTACCTCTATTTCAGAGTTTATCTATGTGGATGTAGCAAATTAGGACTCCTTGTGATATTTGGGGCAGTTTGGACCATGGAGTTATTACAAGTTCCTGTTTCATGGTGAAACACTGACATTTGCTGCACTGCCACGGCTACACCATTTAAGCTTCATCAGGGTGTATTGGCTCTCTGTTGCCACTAGGCGGTGCTGCGAGTATAGCTGAATTTGGACATACATCTTCAGGTCAGGACTCTTATCCAACTTGTGAAGATTGGGGCAGATTGAACCATAAACAGTTCTTTTTTAAGTTACATTTTCTATCTATCTATCTATCTATCTATCTATCTATCTATATTTTTCGATAATTCAAATTCAATTAACTGACCTTTCATTGACCAAAAATTACCTCACTAAATCCATACTCACAGAACAATGTGCATGTTTAATGCTAGAATATTTAGCATTAAATAGCATTAAATATTTCCCAAAATCTATTGCATTTAATGAGCGTTAATGAGTGTTTGTTTGACATGCATGAGCAGCAGAGAAAATGAATCCACTTAAATGTTAATTAGAAACTTACATAGTGGCCTCTGTTCATTCCGCTCCATTGTCTGTGTTCAGTTTCTGTTTGATCAGAAACGGAAAACATGAACTCATAAAAATGAGAGGACAGCATGATAATCAATAAAAACAAAGTCAGTCAATCAGCTCTTCTTCATCCTCACCTTCACCTCTTTGATCTGCCTCCATTTTCACTGGAACATCACCATCTGCTGGCTGGCTGCTGGCTGTGCTGGTTGCCGTAGAGATGAGCGCCACAGGCTTAGAGGAGGGTGAAAGGTCAGGGGAGCCGTTTGGTCGGACCTCTGCGGTGGTGCTGCTGTTGGAGGAGCGGTCAATGTGACCTCCTCTGAACATTAACACAGTATTACAAAGTCATATAAAAAAAAATCAGCTCCTAATGGTAATAGCTCTGACCATGGTATGGTATTGGACATATAAGGTGCATGTTTTTTGGTATGCAAAAGTGTTAGAAAAATGACAAATCACATTATTATAAACAAAAATAAAAATAGTTTGTAGTTTTCAGACTCCTTAAGAAGATGATTCATGTTAGAACATAAATAAACACCAGATACTCACTGGAAAGCTGCTTTTAAAAGTTTGATCTCATCTCTAAGTCTCTTGTTCTCCTTTTTCAGGTTATTCATTTCTCCTGCTATAAACACAGAAGGCCAGCAATGATCAGACACCTTAACAACACATTTGTCTTTAAATTGTACACTCAGTACAGAGAAAAACATGGATAGGGGGGTTCAAAGAAAGCAAACACCAAATGAATGCAAAACAGACGTGGGAAATTAATTTAAATTTAAACAGTATAAATTAAGTGGGGATAAAAGACTGATAAAACATTTGACACACGTGATGGATGACAAATAGATGGCTGCAGACAAACATAAACAGAATACCCATTATAGAGATGTGCTGGAGGCTCTGTATCTGTGAGGCTTCAAATTCCTGCTGTCTTCTCTTGGCTACCTCCTGAGTTACTGTACATCTGTCACACAGCCCGGCCCTCAGCCTAGACAAGCAGCAGAAAACAATGTTCATAAGTCCAGGGATACTCTCTAAGCTGAGCCCCATCATGACTGCACCACCTCCATGTCTTGCAGGTGGTTTGGCAGAGCACCTGAACGCAGCAGGAAGTCTTTCCTGTCAGCTGTCATCAGAATGTTTTTACTGCAGTGAAACTTTTTCACATTTTATTTGATATTTTATCACATCTATATATGTTTATAAAGTTGTTTTTATTAGTAGAGTTTTTTGGGGATTTTTAGTCTCATTTTAGTTTTCCTGGGGACAGACATGTCTTATGCTATGTGTGGTTGTCTTGTCTTAAGTGTGGATGTAGCTGCCTTAACAAAGCATTTTCCTGTGAAGGATCAATAAGGAATCTATCATCATATCATTATGATCATAGGGAGTTCATATGTGGCATCTCTGCATCTCTGCATGTGTGCTCACTATCCCAAATGCTTCCAACAGTGTCCAAACTCAGAGAAATCAACTATTTTATTCAACACTCGTGTTCACAAAGTTTCTGCATTTACAAATCGTTTTAGTAGGTTTTGCATAATTAGGGACAATTTTTAAAAAATACCACGTATAAAGTATAAAAAATGTTTTTGGAACTGTCCCTCTCTTCAGATCTGACTGAAAAGCTTTTGCTCGCCCAGTTTTTGTTGATTTTAATTCAGGTTTTAACCGCCTCCAGCCTTCCCTCCTGGTTCAGAAAATGAGGCAGTTGGGTGGTGTCAGCCCTTTACTCAGTTAGTGATGCTTTTCTTTTTTTTAACTGACTGTACTCAACTTGTTGAGGTCAAAGAAAACCCTTTCTGACCCCAGATCAATCAGCACAGGTGCCCCTCAGGGTTATGTACTCTCCCCAGTGCTCTTCACATAGTACACAAGCAAGTGTGCGAGCATACACTGAAACAACTCCATATTTAATTCTCTGATGACACTGCTATCATCAGCTGAATGTATAAGACACGGACACAACCCAGTGATGATTCACAGCATTCAGATTAACAAGCTTTGCTCTTGCTGTTTTTTTATAGTGCATTACATTGTTCTGTACAATGCTACTGTTGAGTACAATATGTTGCCATGTGTAATGTTTTTGAAAGCTTTGCAATATGTTGTTTCACTTTTTTAGTTTGTTGTTTGTTTTTCTAATAACACTCAAATGTACATACTTTGTACTGTGTGTATGTGGTTGCACAATATTACCCGTGTGTGCCGACTTACAACAAAACACAACACAAGACAAAATGTTCCCAAAGGGGACAATAAAGAATGTTGTAGTGTTTGTATCGCATTGCATCACATCTTGTTTGCTTGTATCATATCACACCGTATTGTATCGTATAGTATCGTAATAAATGTTGAAAATGCTCCTGGATCTACCCCTTTATCTAGACCCACAATAAAATTTGAATTAAAAAGTTTCTTTTTTAATTTCTCAGTTGAGTACAATTAACAAAAAGCCTACTAACTTGGTTTGCTGACTTTATGACTCCTCTATACTTTAGGGATAATGCTAAATACCAAAACACAGTGGTGGTTTACCAAGTTAAAGGTTGAAGTACATTGTCTCTCAATTTCATACAGTTTTTGCTGCTACAGTCTTACTTGGTCTGATATAGATATGTTTGAACGGGAATCTATACAACCAATATCCTAACCCATTATCACCCGTAATCTACCCAAATCCACCAAGGCAACAAGTACTAAGCAATCAGGGCTCCTACTGAAGCAAAAGTCTGAAGTATCTGCTTCAATAGCGCTCACATCATCATCATCATCATCATCATGTAACATCAGGAGGCTTACCTGTTCTCCAGGGTCTTGATGTTCTCAGTAAGCAATTTCTGCTGTTCTTTCATCTGCTGGTTTTTGGTGAACAGTTCCTCCATTCGCTTTGTATCACTATTACACACACACAAACACACACACACAGACACACACACACACACACACACGCGGAAAAATTTCAAGTTATTTCATATTAAAGGCTATTAGTGGAGTTACGATTTTCAGATTGTATTTCAGCTTTTCTTGAGGTAAAATAAAACTAAAATAAATATTTAAGTAATTACACCTGATATTATGCCATTCAATACCATGACTTCAGTTGTTTTTAGAATCAAGAATAAAAAGATAGAAATTAATTGTATTTTGTATTTTTCTCATATGTCAGTCATCCATGTCATTTTCTATTTCCATGGCAACTGAAGCAGCTTGGACAACGAGACATAAGCTGTGTCCCCGTTTGGGACCGCATCCTTCAAAGGACCCGGTGAGGTCCTGTCCTTCGTCAACCAAGGTCTGTCTTTTATCCGGCCGCATTGAACACTTTTAAATGAAACGTCTGGTCTACGGAGAATCTCACCAGCTCTTCCTGTTTTTGCCCTTACGTCACGAGGTGCTGTGCCTGTTGCCTAGCAACATTACCGGTTGGAGTTGATTAGTAGTAGTAAAGGTTGTGGTAAAAGACGTGTAGTAGAAGTAGTAATAATAATAGTAGTTGAAGTCAAATTTGTACTTGGAGCTGAACGAGAAACGGAGACAGAGATGGTGATTGTATTTTTTTGACTGTAATCACTGGTGCGCAATGAATCTTGGGACAGGGTGGGCTGTGAAGGATCCTTCATGCCCAGGGAAAGCAGGCTGCAATCGTAGGCCACATTTGAAGGAGTCTCTGAATTGGGACAGGCATAGTCACACCAGTGTGACACATTTGGTCTGCAAATGCAGCCTTCGGAGGATGCGGCCCCAGAATTGGGACACAGCTAATGTCTACCTAGTAATAAAAAGAATGGCATTCTCAAGCAACAGCAACCCAGTAGACCCTAAAGACAAACAGTCAAACCTAAAGTCTCAGATGCTCTTCTTTCTCTTATCGATCACAGGTTTTCAGGCCTATAAGAGGTGATCAGGGAGTTCTTTTTTGTTACATGACTGGTGGAGGATTTCCAACTCTCACATGTTCATCAGTAGACGACCTTCCAATAAATCATCTACATCACGGTACCAGGCAAAATTGGCTTATTGCAGATACTGGTATCGGATTGTTTGACGGCCAGAAAGTAGGTAAGGACAAAAATATGTTAGCTCCATTTAGGAATAATGTCACCATTACATCTATTGTACATCGTAGAGCACCTTTATTTTTCAGCTCTAAAATGTCCTGAGGACAGTTCGACATACGGACAGGAGGAATGGAATTCGAACCTCCAACGATGTAGATGAATGATTATCTGCTGCCAGAGCCCAGATAAAAATAAGAAGAAACCCAACAACAACAAAAAGATTCAGATTAATAAATTAATATTGGCTGATACATCATCATTGGATTTTTTGCTTAACAGTTCAATGGATCACAGTACATGCATCTGTGGATGCATTACTCTGAAATCACGTTTCCTCCCCTCAGGATGGATTGCAACTTTTGTGATACCCCGGCTTTTCCTCTCATGACATTATCTGGTAACATTTTTTTTAAGTTCCACTGTGTCTAAGTACAGCCTCACAAAGCTGCCAGCATGGCTGCAGACTGCGATCTGCGTTCCTCACTGGTGCGGTATTCATTTTCATGCCCAGTGTAGTACTTGCTACTTATACATGACCCATGGGTGTTGTTGGGCAAATTGTTTACATGTTACTTGCAGAAGAAGAAAACACTTACGGCATTGACCAACAAAAACCTGGTCTACAGTCAGTGGTGCAGGATTTTCCTGCCACATAACGCATATGCACTTTGCTTGTTGCAATGGACACAATAATGTCACTGCAGCAAATATTGTGGCTTATGTAAGCCGCAAAACTGAAAGTAGTTATAAACATGACAAGCGGGTGGAAATTATATGTTTAATGTCTGAAATAAATTTTTTTGACAGATTTATCAGAAAACTTTCATCAAACGCTTAAAAAAAAATTCAAAACATGGTTTATCGACTAATAGTTATGAATATATATGATTTAGTATGTATGCAGATCATTATCCAATTCTAAATCTATCATATATTTTTGTTCCTGAATTTGTTATTTTTTGCTATTTAAATTAAAATAAACATATAAATGTATATGTTTAGAATTTTAAATTTAATGCCTGTTCTTTCTTAATCTCTGCTGTTTTTATATATGTACATGATACTTGTTTTCTATGTAAATCATTATGTTTTATGTGAATAAAAGTATTACAGGTATCTTTAAAGTCAGTGACGATAGGTTTCTGCATTCACAAGGTATGAGCTCTGTGAGTGCGTTCTAATTCAAAAGTGTAGTGCTGCAACTAAAAACTCGTGCTATCTGGGATGGTGATATTAAAGGCAAACGTACAGTATAGAACAATTAGTAATGAGGTTTTTGACTGACAGGTATGACCTTTGCCAGTTGTTTTTGTTTTTACTAGTTCCAGTGAGAAATGAAACAAAGATTTTGTGACTCAGTTGCGCGCTGAATAACATGTTACAACATGAGCGTCCCCACACCGTTCACTAAACATGACATACGTCTAAGCACACGGTGGTACTTAGACAAACAGGGCCAGGTGGATCAGGGCCAGCATGCCTGCCTACCTGGTCCTCAGAGACTTCAGGCCTGAACACAGCTCCCACTGAACTTGTGTGCCACTAAACCTGAATATCTTGTCGACGTTGTCTAAACATGATCTGGAGACCTCAAAGAGCTGCTGAACACACTCACCATCCCTTCTTGTTGGACAGCTCTTGGATTTTCATCTGCCACCCTGGAAGTCAAAAACATACCTGGTTCAGAGGACCTGTGGTGAAATCATTCCTGCAGATTTACATTTAATGCATCACAGCTTTTCTCTGTTACTACTGGCTACTGTTACCGTCCACTTCTCGCTCGTGGACCTCCCGCAGTTTAAGGAGTAGGCTGTTGAAGCACTCCATTGCTATTGTGATCCTCCTTGACCTTGAATCCCACTGTACGACAACAGAGACACAACAACAGAGAGAAGGAGGATGTTTTTACATATACGAAAGGATAAAATGAAAACATATTGTTTTTAATGTTTTAGAAATGTTACTCTTCACGAGACTCATTACACACCATCAATTCTCTGCTTTTACTAACTCCATAACCTCCAAACTACTGCTGGAGTGGAAACGTATCATCCACAGTTGATTGGGTCTTGGTCGTTACAGCCTGAGGACTGTGTTGTGTATCTGGATGTACGGCACCATACACTTTCATGGCACCGCATTTTCCTGTTACACAAATGTGTGAGCAAATTTTGTTGTTATATCAAGGACGACTGAAACTAGTTCGACTGGTCATGCCAGGCTCTGAGGCTTCCATCTGCAGCTTGTAATTTAAGTTTGTGCACAAAGTGTCATGCATCAGTTATTAGAACGTAACGACTGAAATCCTTAAAGTGTGTCACCTCTGCTCTCTGTGGGCACATGATCAATGTTTAAGTGCACAAATACACACATTGAAAACTTTTCTGCATTTTGATCAGCCTGGTTTAGGTTGTCTTGACATGTCAGGATACGTCTGGCAAGTGGCGGTTCAGATCAGCAGAGCAAGAAACAACCTGTCCGCCTCTGCTACTGCTCTGCTCTCTCTAGATCAGCGGTTTTCAAAGTCAGAGATTGTGGGTCTCCCCTCAGATGAAGACTGAAAACAATGTACCCCCTTACCCCCGTTTGATATACTTGTTTAGGTTCACTTGGTTCCCGAATACCTGTGCAATATTGATACAGTAATGTCATTTGACCCCACTGACACTTAACGATTGATCAGGAAAACCTAATATTGCTGTTTGACAAAACCTAAAACAAATTAAAAAAACATCTGTCCTTTGACGTTTTTCAGTTTCTGACTCTGGGAAAGTGGGAAAAACAGTAAAGTTGCCCAGAACTACTGTATCTCTGAACTATCTCTTAAACCAAAGCACACACCTTCAGGCAATTCTCTGTCAGTGTCTTTAATGATGTCATAACTGATGTAATGTTCTTTCATTTCAATACACTGAGCCTGCCCTATTTGGAAGCCTAACTCACAGTTTTTAAAAACCTCTACTCTACATTATTCACGCTCACACGTGCACACACACACACACACACACACACACACACACACACACACACACACACACACACACACACACACACACGCACACACACACACACACACACACACACACACACACACACACACACACACAAACACACACACACACTATTACTGCTGACACCAGTGTATCAAACTTCTACTATTGACAGAAACATTACCAGTAAGCAGTCCTGATGTCAGACGCCTATAGGAAGATACACACTGTGCTCTAACTGGATGTGTCACTGCCGCTGTGTTAGTGTGCCTTTCTCAAACACCTCCCATCGACTGGGAGGTTTGCCGTTTGATCGAAACCAGACCTGACTTGTGAGCGAAGGTGTTGGTGTTCAGACCTCTCTTACTGCTGTCACACAATTACAGCTGATGCTGCTCTGAAACAATAGAGCAGCAAACATTTGAAATACCATTAACGCTATTGGTGGAGCTGCTTTGCTTTCAGCACTCCTGAGGCTTCTAATTGTCAGCTTGCCTGACTCATAATATGACAGGAGTGATCATTAGCACTGAGTGAGTAAACTACCTTGTAAACAATGAGATATGGCGGAACGCTTTTTTATTAAAACCTTCAGTCTGTTACAAGTTTATGAATCCATCTTTCATCCTCAGTATGAACTCTGTGAAAGTCAGAGTGTTTTGAGAGTGGTCGCTTAGTGTAAGGCCTCCATACTGTAGATCTTATTTTTCATAAGCAGCTTTAGCTTTAAAGACTCCATGATGTATCTTAAATGTATACCTGAGTACATTTTATAAGAACATGCGAAGTAACAGTTCCTCAAACTCCAGGCCGTACATACCTGCAGCACACTACCCACCTGTCAGACTGTTAGCCCAATCTGGCCCTGAGGCAACAACTTAAATCTTAATCAATAGTCACTCACCTCATACAGCCGAGGACTCCTCGAGCAGCTCTCTACAGGGCACGCTTCTGTTGCTGAGACCTCAGAGATGGACTAAGTGATATAGAGACAGAGGAATAAAATGCGCAGTAATGAAGAGAAAAAG
The DNA here is from genome assembly GCA_037577475.1 of Chaunax sp. Z400. Lineage (NCBI taxonomy): Eukaryota > Metazoa > Chordata > Actinopteri > Lophiiformes > Chaunacidae > Chaunax > Chaunax sp. Z400. Next base: position 28,555,863 of record CM075195.1, read on the forward strand.
AGGAGAATGAGGTGAGGGAAAAAACGGCCCACACCCTCCCCTCTGTCATTTCTCCACCCCAAAAAACCGGTCAGAGCAGTCGTCCCCTTGAGGAACACAAACACTGAGGCCTGGGCAAGTTCTCCCTCGATATTCCTGTTCTGCTGAAATCCCACATAACCGGCTTAACCGGCTCTATAAAGCCCTGTGGGGATAGAGTGACAAAACCGACTGGGAAATGTCCAGTGAAAAAACTGCAGTGGTTCATTGAAATCAGACATTAGAGACAACGTGGAAATGATGATATTTAGGTGATTAAAGTTCATAATATATGTTCATTCATAATATGTTCATAAAGAAATGTGCAATACTGACAGAGTTTGTCATCCTCAAAGCATGAGAATGAATGAAATACTATGAAAGACTGTCTATGTCCCAACCTTGTTCCTGTCCCGTCTGGATGGCTGACACACAGGTTGTCATTACACACAGGAGAGTGATAATAACTAAATGATTATATGTCCATTGTTCTAGTTAACAAAGGCATTTCTTGAATGCTGTCTGCAGTACATGCAGCACACACAGGTGGCTGTGTCTTTAAATCAAACTAGACAGTGGCAACATGGTGCAGTGAACCTGGTGACTGTGAAAACAACAGACAATAGCAATGCTATGCATGTAGTCTCTGAAACTAGATATGATGCATGCTTGATGTGAAACACGCCATTTCCTGATTCCTGAGCTAGATTCCTCATAACTGGCTTGGTAAGGCAAATCCAGCATCTTCATCATCATCATCATCCTCTTTTCCAGCCTTCATAACTCCCTGGTGGCGTAGATCGTACATCCATCTACGAGAGGATTAACAGCATGAACATATGATAATGTGTTGTTACCGTCAGCGTTCACTGATGCATGAAGAAAAGGGAGAAAGACTCTTCCAGGACAGACAGACATAGACCTACATAATAATAGTAACATTACATTATGAAAATGCAGAATAACAAAGCCAAGTAACCTAACCCAAACTCCAGCACAGGGAGCCTTGTTAGCCTACTGACAAAAGGAGAGAGAGAGAGAGAGAGAGAGAGAGAGAGAGAGAGAGAGAGAGAGAGAGAGAGAGAGAGAGAGAGAGAGAGAAGGCTTGTTGCTGTTGGTCAACAAACAAATACAGAGTGAGAGAAATGTAACTTAACTTGGACCTTGGACCTAAAATGACCACAAAGACCAACAAATCAGTTACAACGAGATGTAAAATGACCAAAAGGAAAGATGTAAAATTATCCCTGCTAAAATAAAATCCCAAAAAATAAACAAAACACACAGTGTACAAAGTACACCACATTCATCATATATGATATATCCTCCTCTCCATTGTTGAGCATTGAGTAATATATTGTTCTGGATACATGCTATGGAGAAGATGACCAGATATTGGAGTAAGTCATGTGCAAGTCTCAAGTCTTAACCTTCAAGTCTCAAGCAAGTCGAAAGTCACTGTGGTGAAATTCCAGCAAGTCAAGTTGAGACATTGCTCAGGTCAGGCAAGTCAAAAAACAAGTCATTATTAATGACCTACCACAGTTTCCACATTTAAATCAGCTAAAAGATGGAGGTCATGAAAAGTTGAGTTTATTTTCAACAATGGATATAATAAAACCAAGTATTTAAAAAGCAAAAATATATCACTAAAACATGAACATTGACATTAGGCTGCATTAAACCATGAAAACGTACCGTATTGAAACAATACAACAACAGGTTTAGTACAGTACCCAATAGACACTTGCCCAGGGCCTCGCTAACAAGTTAATTTAAAACCCTTAAAGCTCCCCAAACCACTTTTAACTTGATCAGACAGCTAAAGTCTGGACCTGAGATGCAAAAACAAGCAACTAAACCCAGGTAATGTACAAACCCCGACATTTATGGAGAACACTATTCCCAGGACTAGCAATAAGGAAGGTCGCATAACAGTAACAGAGGAACATGAACACCTGAGCGGAAGAGACTCACTGATTCTTCAAGAGATAAGAAACCATAATCAAGCACTCTCCAGTTTACTTGATTTTAAAAAAGCAGAAATGAATCCGTCCACCTCCGGACTAAAAACTATGCTGGGTCCTGTTTTGCTGAAGTGGATCTCATTGGCTCGGCGGAGGACCAGTTGGTGAAGCTGGACTCTCATGTTACCAAGCTGAGGAAGTGAAATGAGTTTTTAATGAAGGATGATGACCAACAGGAAAACTACAGCTGATGTTTGTATCATTAATCTCCAGGGAGGTTGTGAGGGAAACGACCCTGTAAACTTCTTTGCTAGATGGATTCCAGCCATCCTGGGACAAAAGAACTTCACTGAGCCTCTGATAGTAGACCGGGCACATTGGGTTCTTGCACCTCGTCCACCTGCAGACCGGATCCCGAGACCTGTCCTGATACTTGTGCTCAAATATCAAGATCAAGACAAAGTGCTGCGGAACAGAGGACAAGGGTCCCATCATGTACCAGGATAAACTGGTGCTGTTTTTCCCCGACCTGAGGGCGAGCTTTATGAAAAATATGCAAATTTAGTTCTAAAATGTACTCCTTGTGGTTGAATGAAGGCCCAAAGCCAGGTCTGCACAAATCTAGAACTAGATGGGAATCAGATTTGAATATAAACATTGATGAACAGCTGGAGCTCAGCTCCTTGCTGGCTTTGTACAAGAGTTAAGCCCTTTTGGCTGGATTTGTGTGATATTTGGCCAAGATCACATGAGTTACCTCCCATTAGATCTTGAGTTTTGCTAACTGACATGGAAATCTGATTCCCCTCTCCTCGTTGATGGATGGACTTTGGAACAGTTGTGTCCCTGTTAAAAAGATCACATATAGGATATAGGATATAATATTTTTCTTTAAATTTGGCAACCTTATCTAGAATATGTAGGCATGTCACTGATGCCAGAACAGGGATGGGATCATTGGCCAATAACATTATGTAATTGCATCTTAACAGTGTGTTAACTCAGTGTGTCTGTGTTTCCTCCCCCTTTGGTTTATAAGAGGTGGGTGGGGAGTTGGGGCTTGTCATTATGTTCTGTATATCTCTTCAAAACAAATTTGAAAATAAAATAGTCCAAAAAAACAACAACAAACAAAAACAAATGATATAATCCTTGTCACAAAAGGCATACTTCCTGTAGCCAGCAGGTAGCATGATCACTGTAACTGTGTATTGACATGTGGATGTCTTCAGGGTGGGAATCTTATCCAAATGGACTATGGACAGTGGAGTTAAAATAATTTCCTGTTTCATGGTGAATAATCACAATTGGCCTCATCTACATGGCCACACCTTTCATGTTCTTACAAAAGCCTTTGCTAACTTTCATCATCAAGGTGCTGAAATTGTGCTGAGCAAATTTCAAGCTGATCAGGTGCAATCTGTCAGAAGAGTTCATTAAAGTACAATGCATGAAAATTATGAAAAAAAGCACCTGATTTGCACAGTAAATTCAAAATGGCCATCTTCCTGTTGGTTTTAGGCCATGGCTCCAGAGGATTATTTGTAGATCGTGATGTCATACACATGTACAAAACTTCATACTTCAAGGTGAAACACGACAGGGCTTCTTTAAAATTTTCTTGGGGTCACTGTGGAGCCATTTTTTCAGACCTGGTCCTGTAGCCCAGTGGTTCCTAAAGTCTGGGTTCCGACCCACAGGTGGGTTGAAGGAGATTTTGGTTCACCAAATAAAATAGTTATGATTCTATTTGACTATTATTCTACATTTATATCTGCAGTGCACCTTTCATCCACATGAGAGAGAGCATTTCTAGCTCCACCACACATGGAGTTCTTCCAATCAGGGAGGCGGTGCCTTGTTCAGAACTCGTTGGGATTTGCACCTACAGTAGGTGTCCACCATTGCTTCCATCAAAATAATGAACAGATTCTCCAGGTGGTCACACAAACATGGATGCGTGGCTAATGAAAAAGAAAGGCATGGCTAAATACCAGACTAATGCAGGTAATGATAGCCAAGCTACCGCCCACAGACTGCTACACCCGATATGCATGTTGCACACATGACTGGAATGCGAACATTACAGCACAGACACACTAAGGCAGATTTACTTCATTCTCTGTTCAGGACGTCATAAACATAGCAAACAGTTGTTGCTGTTATATTAATGTTGGACATTATCTGTCCATGCAGCGAGATAATCACTTGTCAAGAAATCTTAAAGTAAGCCGTTCAGTCTATGAATAAATAATAATTAGGCTAAGATTACAGGGAACAAATAGTAAATAACTTTTAAAAAAAGATAACTAATGTCATGTTTCCAGATCCAAGATTTGAAATCTTGGCAAGTACAGAACAATTTGCAGTGTATACTGGAAAACATTCCACTTCAAAAACAAGCCCCAAAAAAAATACTATAAAATAATACAAGGTTGTTTTTGCTTAAATAAGAAAAAACCACCGGCCAATGGAACTAGTGAAAATTCACTTGGTAAGATTTCTTGAAATAAGTTATAATATTTAGGCCTTTCAAGAAAAAAGAGATCTTGAAATTAACCAGGAAAACTCATTATGATATATAATATATAATATATTTCATTAGTATTCAGAGGTGTTGTGTCTAATTATAGGCCTGCAATGCTCAAAAGTAGCTTTTTTATTTTTCATTGTTCATGTCATCATCTTCATTTCAAGTGTATTTAACTTATTTTAAGTTCAATATAGTCACATCATTCTAGATTGAAGACCATCACCTGCTTGAAATAAGATTAGAACGTGATATTCAAGCATGATACATCTTGAAGTTAGCTGCTTTTTGTGTAACAATAAGACACAATTCTGGGGCCCTGTCATCATCTTCATTTCAGTTCAAGGGTATTTAACTTATTGTAAGCTCTACAATAATGATGCAATTCTAGATTTAAGACATCAGCTATGGCAAATGAGTCTGAAAAACTAAGGCAAGTCTGGCATTAAACCAACAAATGCTTTATTTTCTCTACAAATTCTCACAAACATTTGCAATACCTCCAACCGTAACTCTGGAAAGCAGGAGTTAACATATACGGTTGTGACGAACCAGTGTATTACAAGGAGAATCCACAGCAGTGTTTGACTGGAGGACCACTCAACACTCCCTCCAACCATCCTGTCTCACTACACAAGAGACCCATGGACAGAGGTCTAACTTAACTATATGGAACTGTAACAAAATAAGTGTAATAAATTGGGGAACATTCCAAATATGTGTAACACTGAGGGTTTTCTGTGGCAATGCAATTTATTACTGTGGGTAACAAAAACCTGACCAATGTATCCTTCATACCTACAAAGTGCTCATTTCAACATCGTAAGAGTTTTGGGCAAACTTAGCAAAAAGCCAACCAAGAGTAAGAGTCAATGAGTTTATGGTAGCCCAGAACAGAATCTGTGAAAGACATGGAAACAGCCAGAGAAAGAGAGAGAGAGAGAAGATTTATCCTCTAAGCCACCTGATCACTGACTTTACTGACCGACAAAACATCTCCAGTCGGCCATGGTTTCTTATAAGATGATGTGACGTCTCCCTCGTGGATGGCATCCAAGACGACCTCTGTTTGTATGGCTGACAGAAGAGTGGCCACACACTTGGGGTATGTAAGGTGTGGGGCATAATAGTAGGCCACAAGGTACAAAGCACCTCACCACCTGCTTTAGTTTTGTGTAAGTTCAGTTCTCTGAGAAGAAATAAAGACTCACTCAAAACTACGTATGTATGTATAACATGTATGATCAGTCTGCAAAAATGTGTCCAGTTTGTTAAAGGGGTCAGTGGTGGTGAATTCCTGCATGTTAAGTTGCAAGAACAATACCTTCATATCTGAGGATGTCTGATTGAAAGAGAAGGTATTTGAATTGTTATTATATCTATTTTAATGATCTGTTAATCCACACTGCTGTTTCAGAGGTTTCTATCTGCAGATGTCTCTCATTTATCTCAGTGTCACTCTGTATTGATTGTGTTGTCATGCTTTGTGTGGCCTCCCTCATGGCTCTTTGTGCATGGAGAGCTCGTGTTCTCTCATACTCTGCCCTACTCAGCACAAACCTGAGCCTTTAAGTTAAGATCCTTCACATAAACTGATATTAAAAACTGTCTTTTCAAAAACCTGGACTGTCCATCGGCCAATGGGGAAACACCGACACTGGCCTGGACCAGTGGGTTAGATTCACACTCTGCAAATCAGTCAGTCTGCAGCCAAAAATTCATGACAAGCCTCATTGTACATTAGGTTTACACTACATGTGCACTAATATGCATGTGTCAATGCTTAACTAATGCACAGAGGAGGAACTAACTGAGGAACTAAGACATGCATTAATGTTTACTGCATCAGCAAATGAAGAGTCTATCTGATTAACAGACGTATGAATGACTAATTATTAAGTTATTAACTACATCTAAATTAACACCATTAATTAATGCTGTTAATTTATGTGGTAATTACATTATTTGTATAAAAACCAGCAACCATTAGCACACATGTACTTAATAATGAGTAAATAGACATGTGCCTCACCAAGTAAAGCCATAACATAAATATATCTTCATCAATTATTAGCTACTGATTGATCAGCCAATGACTGATACTCACTTGATCAGCCAATGACTGATACTCACTTGATCAGCCAATGACTGATACTCACTTGATCAGCCAATGACTGATACTCACTTGATCAGCCAATGACTGATACTCACTTGATCAGCCAATGACTGATCCCCACTGGCTTCACAAACTCCTCAGTGTTGTCTAGTTCACTTTGGAAGAAAGAGGCAGAGATGAGCCTCAGGTAGAGGCAGTGATCAGTAAATATCACCATCTGGTGGCGTTTTTATGTCACTGCACCCAGAAACCAATATATGATCACAAGCTCGTGCGCAGCTTCATGCCAGCTGCTGAACTCAAGATCAAGACTTTCATGACGATGCACCAGCTGGTTGGTCAGCTGATAGTGGCCTAGTTCAGCTCGACGTTTTGCTGCTCATGGGGGAGAGTTGGGTCTCTGTAGAATAAAGAGTTGGACTAGATCTGCTATTTTTTGAAAAGTGCCCTGATGTAACTTTTGTTGTGATTTGGCGCTATACAAATAAATGGAATTGAATTGAATTATGTAAACTTATATAGACTTTTTGTTCAAAATAATATATATATCTGTTTGTTCTTTTAAATGATAGGTATGTCTTAAGTAAAATCATCTATATTTTAATATAAACTATGTAAATAAATACAATGTATGATATAAATAAACACAACACAATGACTGACTGCAGTGAAGACGACATTTATTGCATAATACACACTCTACTGATTATTCCAACCCTGTAAATATCTGATGGGTAAAACAACTAGAAGGGAAATACTAGACAAGTCTGTTTGTGCTGCTCTTGATATGCATTGGATTCAAAATGTGAACAATTTGTTCTGTAATCAGATGAAGTAAAATCACAGATTTTGCAGATATTACCTCAGTTATTTTTAAATTCCAGCCACCATCTTAGTTGACTTTGGGATTCTCATCCTTAAAGAAAAATCAGTTCAATCTGGATATTTCTTGCTGCAGCTGATTGATTGACTTTGACAAAATATGTTAAATTTCAGACAATCAAAGACAACAGAAGGTTTTATGTCGATGTTTTATGTTTATGGTTGGTTGACGTGAAGGCAAACCATAAGTGGAATTTTTGTTTTTTCTAAAATGCATGTCAAATTACATATAGTTGTATTACTTAACATGTGAATAACTCAGAACTGAGTGAGACCCCATCCATTTCCTTATTGATTTAACATTATGTACACTTTTTCATGTGGTAGTCCAAATAATTGTCCTCTGGTGTGACGCTATTTGTAATGCTAATATTTAACTCAAGGATTGTCAGATGAAGATAACTCTGCTTAACCATTACTAAGTTGTACTGATTATATTTCCATGACAACCAAATTAGATCCACAATCACGTCATTCTCCTACTAAATGATGGACACAAGGGCACTTTTCATACTTTTCCTCAGACATAAAATCCCTGATATAACTACATTGTAAAAACTGTAATACGATTAAACTTACATGAGTAGACTACCTTTGTCTGACAGATAACAGCTAGTGTCTTTTATTGGTTTGATGTAATGATGTAGGTGCTTTGTTTTTGAATAAACTCTATTTAAACTACCGGTATGTTAGCTTGGATGGATGGACGTCAAACCGAGTCACGTGGGTGACAGCCTGACAGACATCCATCCAGAACTGTTGCAGTGTAAATAGACGAGTCATTATGTAACACGAGTTAAAATACAATAAATGAACCTCATTAACGTCATGCAGTGCAGAATTGTAATGGTAGAGCCCCGTTTCTACTCTGATTTTTCTATGTTCTATTGGGGAGCACTCTGTCAAACAGCAGCTGACCAAAAGTCCATATTAAAAGTTGTAAAAAAATAAATTTAAAAAAAGTGTACTTAGAGCGGTCCACTTGTGATCGGATCACTCAGGACGGATGTTTATACCAGGTCTGAACAGGACTTAACAATCTCTCTGTCTGTGTTAGGTTTGTTCCTGAAAACATGGCATCGTTAGGCAACACTGTTGGTAAGATCATGATATGTTTTGTCTAATCAGTGTGAAATAAATGTCTTTATTCTAGTCTATTCTAACTGACACATGTCCTGTTGGAACAGGAAGCTTGTTTGCTTTTTACCCTCATTTTGCATAAAGCCTTTATTATGCAGTATGATATTATTTTTTTAATCTCAATCATAACATTAATGTGTTACTGTGTTCTCACCTCAGCCAACCTGAGCCGTGTGGTTCCTCATGGTCTCTTAGTTTTTTTTCCCTCCTTCCCTTTAATGGGAAAAACCCTGGACTTCTGGAGAGTAAGTGGAGATTCAGCAAATTCACTGCTGATGCAATTTAATACATTTTTTATTCATTTTGGATGCTCCTTATGATTTCTGGGTTCAGTGTAGTTGTGTTAAATTGGGTACTGTGTGTGTGTGTGTGTGTGCTCTTACCAGGCTAACGGACATGCTGAACGCATTGAAAACGTAAAGCCCATGTTTGTGGAACCTAAAGGAAAGGGCACCTTTACTGAGGTGAGAATTTCCTGACATATAAAGTATATGAAGATGTTCATGTAGGCTTAAGAAACTACATTCAGATGATTTGAAGGTTTCTTTAATGGTCTCACAATGAGCTGGTCCTTGAAGGACTGGTGAGTGTGAAGACAGCTGATGTTGTCTCTCTCTTCTCAGGTTATTGATGGATATTACAACAAAGTCAATGATCCAGTGTCCAAAGGAGGAACCTTCTTTGCTGTTTGTCGAGGAAAGGTGAGATTAATGCGTTTCCATAGAGTCAGGAGCGTCTGAAGTCTTTGAGAAATGTTTTTTTCTGAGTGAGCATTGCAGATAAATAAAGCACAATGCCATGAGATGAATTCCTGATATTTGTGACACCCACACCATTTGTGTGCGTTCATTTTGGACTGTTTTTTTTTAACCAAGGCTTGAGTTTTCAGTAATCATTTTGTGCTTGTACTCGAACAATGAAACTCAAGTTTTTATGAAAGTTATTACTCCACTCGCTGCTCAAAATTTCTCTCGGTTGCTGAACGGTGCATCAAGGTGATTTCAGTGATTAATGTGAAAGAGAGAAATATATTTTAGGCCCCACTCACCAATAGTATGGTTGGAATGTCCATCACATCACATGTTCACCTTTACATGAATGTCTTCTTGTCAGGCTAGCGAAGGTCTGGATTTTGCAGACTCCCTCGGTCGGGGTGTCATCATCACTGGCCTTCCTTTCCCACCCAAGCTGGACCCTCGAGTCGTTCTGAAAATGCGTTTCTTGGATGAGATGAACTTGAAGAAGACTCCGGGGCTGAAGGTGAGAGGAAACTGCTCACTGAGACTCTGGACAGGCCTGATGTTTAATGGCTCAGTCTTAGTGTGAGTGTGTGTGTCTGTGTTTGTGTGTGTGCAGTACCTGTCGGGCCAACAGTGGTACAGACAGCAGGCTTTCCGGGCTGTGAACCAGGCCATAGGGAGAGTCATTCGCCACAGGGAGGACTATGGAGCCATCTTCCTTTGTGATCAGAGGTAGGCATGGAGCCATTAGTCATGTCTTTACTTCTGACATTCCAGAGAGAGAGATCCTGAATTCTAGTTTCAAGTAGGGCTCAAGTTTATAATTCAATTCTCTTATAATATAAACCTAGAACAATGTGTGGCTTACCCCACAGGTTTAAAAGTGCAGATGCCAGGGCACAGCTTCCATCATGGGTCAGACCTTATGTGCGTCTACATGACGGCTTTGGGAATTTGGTCCGTGAAGTCTCTCAGTTCTTCAGGGTTGCACAGAAAATGGTAGGTTCTACTTAGAACTATTCCCTGACTAGTTGTCCTGCTGTAATAACACAAAACAAAAAAATTCTTTTGGTGATGTTTGCTAGGATATCTATGAACTGCTATTCGGTTATATTTGGGGGTTTTTGCGCTAAAATGTTTTTAAAAAGGTATACAACCACATACTGTAGGGCAGACCCAAATGCTTCATTGGTTTCCATGGTAATCAACACTATTCGAATGGTTGTACAAATGCGGTCCAGTGAGCAACAGGCCAAGGTGTGGACAGTGGCTGATGTCTCTCCTCCTGTCCTTCCCTCATGACTCCTAATTAAAAGTAGGTCACTCAGTGAAGTGCATTCCTCCACCAAGCCCCAAATTTCCTAAATCCACCCCTTTATCTGCATCTGCTCCAAAATGTAATGGCTTCTTCTTGGCTACATGCCCAACCCCTCTACCAAGATTCATCAAAAATCTATCATATACAGTACCAGTCAATAGTTTGGACACAGTTACCCATCCACTTGAATGGGAAACTGTGTCCAAATTTTTGACTGGTAGTGTAGTTTATGCATATGTAACCGGGCCAGAAGGGGCCGTGGTTAGTTTCAGTGTTAAGGTTAAAATATCGACAACCCCACTATGGGACTTTCACCCAAAGAATATCGTGTTCTTGTTTTGTTTGTTTTAAAAATGAGTCAATAACTCCTTCCGGTTTCCATACATAGGATTTCCACAAAACACAGACAAGTCCACATTGATGACCGAGACGTGGTTTTAGGTCAATATATATTTATATACCAGCGGAGGGTTCGTCCTCATTTGACCTTTTGGATGGAGTCTCTGGATGGTTGCCTGTGGCCTCTGAGACAGGGGTAACGGTGGCGTTTTCGGGGCTGCAACCCTGGCTTACTGAAACTCTGATGATATCATTCTCCCCTGTGCTGAGGAGAAAATGTGGACAAGTTTAATCACAATCAAACACTTCTTAACACCCATTAAACACACTTTCTACAGCAGATCATTATGCTAGTGTAAAGCTTAAGAAAAGCTAATCGATCCATTAAAACCCATTAAAAGTCCTAACGACTGTTCTGCTCTGTACTAACATTTAATGACCCTTTGTTGAGCCCATATCTGTGTGTGTGTGTGTGTGTGTGTGTGTGTGTGTGTGTGTGTGTGTGTGTGTGTGTCTGTGTGTGTGTGTGTGTGTGTGTGTGTGTGTGTGTGTGTGTGTGTGTGTGTCTGTGTGTGTGTGTGTGTGTGTCTGTGTGTGTGTCTCTGTGTGTGTGTGTGTGTGTGTGTGTGTGTGTCTGTGTGTGTGTGTGTGTGTGTGTGTGTGTGTGTGTGTGTGTGTGTGTGTCTGTGTGTGTGTGTGTGTGTGTGTGTGTGTCTGTGTGTGTGTCTCTGTGTGTGTGTGTGTGTGTGTGTGTGTGTGTGTGTGTGTGTGTGTGTGTCTGTGTGTGTGTGTGTGTGTGTGTGTGTGTGTCTGTGTGTGTGTGTCTGTGTGTGTGTGTGTCTGTGTGTGTGTGTGTGTGTGTGTGTGTGTGTGTGTGTGTGTGTGTGTGTGTGTGTGTGTGTGTGTGTGTGTGTGTCTGTGTGTGTGTGTGTCTGTGTGTGTGTGTGTGTGTGTGTGTGTGTGTGTGTGTGTGTGTGTGTGTGTGTGTGTGTCTGTGTGTGTGTGTGTGTGTGTGTGTGTGTGTGTGTGTGTGTCTGTGTGTGTGTGTGTGTGTGTGTGTGTGTGTGTGTGTGTGTGTGTGTGTGTGTGTGTGTGTGTGTGTGTGTGTGTGTGTGTGTGTGTGTGTTAGGTACCTGGGAACATCAAAGCTCACGGTCTTCGTCTTTCCAGAGACGGTCATGCGAGCCACTTTGGGTACCTCTTCAGAATCCAGTTTATTGGACACAGAAGCGTCAGTGGGAAGGTTATCTGGGGTCTCTCCATCATCGTCTGTGACAGGTGTCTCAGCTTGTGGTGAGTCTGGACACGACTGGCCAGGTGATTCCCCTTCAACATCAGACTCTACATGTGACGTCTGGACGGTGATGTCACTGTTCATAAAGGAAAACAGATGGTTATTTTACCGTATAGGACAATCACAGATTGTTAATAAACAGTGAAAGAGTGTTATACCTCTCATCTGTAAGATGAAGTGACTGGCTTGTGATCTCTCCCTCCTCATCTGTGTCAGGTATCTCAGCTTGTGGTGAGTCTGGACACAAGTGAACAGGTGATTCCCCTTCAACATCAGACACTTCATGTGACGTCTGGACGGTGATGTCACTGTTCATAAAGGAAACACAGATGGCGGTTTATAGTACTATCACAATAAAGCCAACCTAAAGGAACAGGTGGTTAGCTTTCATGCTTTGGTTCCTCTGGGATTTTTTTGAAGTAGAGTCTCTTAAAGAAAGATGTAAAAAAAAACAACAGTATTTAGTTCATTCTGAGATAAATGACTGTGTTTTCTCAGACAGCTTTACAGTAAATACTAATGTAAACATGCTGTACAGTGTCTTCAGGACCAACATGGTACATTTAGATTACTAATGATTACCAGTGGATCCTGCTCTTCCATGTGGAGGATGAGGAAGTTGCTTCTGTCGTCTCATTTCTTCTCATCTCTCTAATTGATGTTGTTCCTCATCGGCGGCTTTCATCAGGACGGTTCACTCGTCTGTGTCTGTGTCTCGTCTGTGTCTGAAGTCTGAAGGAGCTGCTGCAGAGCGCCTGTGCAGGGACCCTCCTCAGGATCAGCCTGGGGTTGCCGGGCTCCTCGGGGTTGGGGATGAAGACAGACGACCACAGACAATGTTTGGTGGAGGACTGAGAGGAGGATTGAGGAGGGTGATAGGACAAGGAGGAGGAGGAGGAAGAGTTTTCTCAGTAAAACTCCTGCATAAAAGCTGTCGTCTCAGTAAAGCACTTGGATAGAGGTTGTCTATGCCAAGTGTAAGTGAGAACTTGGTCGACACTCAGTTTTTACGTTTCAACGATGATCACATTGAAATGATGCACCATAGCAACCATGGAATCCTCCAGTCCAGGGTTCGTTATAGTCAATAATATAATAATATAACATTATACAAGTATATATTCATCCTTTAAACACATCTTTAATTTAATATTTTGACGTTGCATTGGGAATATGTCTATTTCTATTTCAATTAAGAAAGTTTGACAAACACACAGAGATTCCAAAATAAAACAGATGTTTTGAGTAACATGGATGATTTAATGTCACATAAAGAACAACAAAAGACAAGATACAGTAAGAATAAACAGATGTGGATTTTACAGCAGCTGGCATGAAGCTGAGCGCGAGCTTGTGATCTCTGATTGGTGGTTTCTGGCTGCAGTAACATAATGAAGCCACCAGATGGTGTTGTTTACAGATAAACTTGGGGCTCTACTCTTCCTCTTTCCTCCAAAGTTAACCAGCAAACACTGAAGTGTTTGTGAAGCCAGTGAGTATCAGTCATTGGCTGATCAATCAGATCAGTCATTGGCTGATCAATCAGATCAGTCATTGGCTGATCAATCAGTAGCTAATGATTTCAAACATATAATTATGTGAGGTGAGGCACATGTCTATTGACTCATTATGAAGTACATATGTGGTGATGGTTATTGGTTTTTACACAGATCCATGACTTTGTCCTATTGGTGTAATTACCAAATAAATTAAAAGTATTAATTAATGATGTTAATCTAGTTGTAATTAATTGATGAAAACAGACTTAATAAATAGTAATACATACATGACTAAGTCTATTGGTCAGATAGACTCTTCATTAGTTGCTGATGAGGTAAACATTGATGCATGACTTGGTTCCTCATGAGTCATTCATTAACTCATGATGATCTGTGCATTAGTTAAGCATTAATGTCTGCATATTAGTGCACATGTATTGTATAGTGCTATCATTATATTTTGCCAAACCTATTGTACAATGGGGTTAAATAATTTTGCTTCCAACTGCATATATTCTGGCAGTAAACAATTCTTCAGTTCAGTGATACTGTCATGAATTTCGGGCTGGATCACACCAGCGGACAGGACCTGTGACGGACTACTGACTTAGTAGCAGAGTGTGAGGTTAACCGATTGGTCCAGGCCAGTATTGGTGTTTCCCTATTGGCCGTTGGACAGTCCAGGTTTTTGAAAAGACAGTTTTGAATATCAGTTTACGTGAAGGATGTTAATTTAAAGGCTCAGATTTGTGCTGAGTAGGGCAGAGTATGAGAGAACACAAGCTCTCCATGCACAAAGAGCCATGAAGGAGGCCACACAAAGCATGACAAAACAGATAGAATCCTATGAAACAGCAGTGTGGATTAACAGATAATTAAAATAGATATATCTAGAAAGCACTCAGAGAGCGCAGACCTCCGCCAAGGCTGCTCAGTTTCCCCATGTTGGCATTTCACTCCAAAGCAAAAGTCCCATGATGTAACCCTCTGAATTATTAGAAAGTTTGACAGGAAAAATTAAAACAAAATCTTTGCAATTTACTAAAATCTTTATTTATTGTGGCTGTTAGTTGTTCATATTGTCATCTCACATAAATAAACTGCAATGCCACAACAGGTAATTGACACTTTAAGAGTTGTTACAAAGCCACACACACAGGCAGGAGAAAAGGAAGTATATTAAAATGGAGTAATGTTACCTCTGATCAAGAAAGATGTGGCTTTGACCAAAACACACATGCACACACCTACGTGATCCTGCTGCAGTCGTCAACACACATAAAACTCCAAAGCCACACACACAGGCAGGAGAACAGGAAGTATATTAAAACAGGGTAATGTTTTGTTGAAATTCATAAGCTGTTATATGGACATGAATCAATTAGATACAATTGTCAGGACCGAGACACTTTACATTACAAGTGTACATGTGGCCGTTTAATCCTATAATAATAAAAAATCAATTAAAAATTCCTGGATCCAGACGGTGATCCGGATCACCACCAAAATCTAATCGATTCTTCCTTGGGCCACTTCCTACATCTCCTGAAAATTTCATCAAATTCCATTCATTATTTGTTTTTTTATCCTGTTCACAATCCAACAAACCAACCAACGCTGACAAAAACATAACCTCCTCCCTTGGCGGAGGTAACAAAGTAGTCTTAATTGTAGTTTTTGTTCTGCTTGTTAATAAAATCTATACATCCATGTCACAATTCATTTGTCTGCTATATCGGTCATATTAACAAACAAGCCAATGATAAACTTGAAGGCCAATGGCATATTATCATTAAAACAGAAGTCTTTTTACGAGGGGTGATATGTCCATGACCGAGGATGGCCATGATTTATCCAAATTTGGTCCATGCATCTGCATCATCCAGAAATATATGGAAGAAATTATCAGACTCATAATTTTCTTACAATAATTCAGGGTTTTGATTTGATTTATTTTGTAAGACAAAATGAAACATTTTCACTTCAATTTCACATGAAGGTTAAATCTGAAGCAACTGGACCTCCAAGTCCAGCTGCTTCAGGTTCAACCTTCAAGGTTTCACATAACAAATCATTACATCAAGTAAATTAAATCACAAATGAAGTACGATCCCATGATTACGGCCTCAGGTCTGAGTGAATAAATAACTTCTTTCTTCATTAAGGCACACACGAGTTAATATGAAATAAAGAGTGGTTGAAACGCACAAACCTACAAACAAATTAAAAAGAATAACAATCGTCAAATAGGCTGAATCAGAAAGAACGTGTAAATCACAGATTTACAGGACAATCTACACTGATAAAAAAAACGCACACACTATTTGTACCTTATTGACATTATTTACATTATATTTGTATATGTTGAATAATCAAATTAAATTGCTTTGTCAGATTAAGGTTTGTATGAATTCAATTTAATTTTCAGACTTAAGATAAATTATGAGTTCAATTCACTGTGGATAGAGTGATCATGTTTGAATGTTGAAATGTTTTAACTGATTTAGCGTTGAATGAGCATTTAAAGGTCCAGTGTTTCAAGATTTAGAGGCATGTAGTGATGAGGTTTCAGACTTAACTCTCATCTTACCTCTATTTGTAAGCATTGGAGGACGTACTAGCCTCTAAAATCTAAAAAAAAAAACACAATAGTCCCTCTTTCCAGTGTTTGATTTGTCCTTTGTGGTCTACTGTAGAAATATGGTGGTGCAAGATGGTGGTTGATGGAAGGTTCGTTTCTAAGATAATGAAAACACAACTCTTTTATACAGGTCATTATCATCCATTGTCCATAACAGCCTGTTCTTGCAGGGTTGCGTGGGGCTGGAGCCTATCCCAGCTGACAACAGATCACTAGTTCTCAGGTGATAATACACTCAGGAAATAAATCATGTCGACTATCAAACTCACATATACCATACATACATTTCTAGCAATGGAGTTCCCTAAATCTTCTACACTGGACCTATAAATAAAGATTTTTACATCTTTTTAATTTTGTCTGTGCTTTCTCTTACAAGTAAGATTTGATTTATATCCGACCCATTTTATAATTTGCTTGTGTTTCTTGACTCATAAGCCTGTCTAATGATCTCACATGGATCATGTTTGTGGAGGTGTGGAGAGACGTGAGCTGCTCCTCGTCTCTTCCACAGGTTACATTGGCTACTGTTGGTCGAGTTACACTGTGGGCAAGGCACAAGGCTTTAAGAAGAAAAAAACATGGAACAATAATGATGACATCTCTGGTTCTTTTTGATCATTTGGATCTTTTTTAAATCTCAACAACTTCATAGGAGTTTGATGGTAAATCATTTAAGTATTAAAACTTTGAGTGTGACTTTAGTATGGAAAATCAGAGATTTAAAGTTTAGTCACTTTAATATGGAATTGTGTCACATGTTGAACTAGTCTTGCTGAAATACTTCCTTTAAATACTGTTCAAAGTTTTTTTTATAATGTATTATATTGTAATATGTATTATTTATGTAATCTTTTAAACAAAAATGTTAAACTGGTGTTTTGACAGTCAGTCAGACAAAACATTTAAATATGGAAACTTGGGTTCCAGACCAATTGATTAATCAAGGAAATAATGAGCTAACTGATCAATAATTACAATAATGAATCGTTTTAAAGTGATGTAGGCGTCCACTTTTAACCTACATGCCTCTACATCACCTCACAGCAGACATGTGGGTGGTTATCATTTCACAACAGATGGACTCATCTTAATATCTGCCATGCTGCCAAAGCTCAAGGAGAACCACTGACACATGTTAAATGTGTGCATTAGCACTGTGGAGACTGAGCAGCATTCCTGGTGTCACAGCAGCCATCGTCATTCATGCTGGTGACCTGGTGAAGTCAGAGGGGAGGATTAGCATGGCTAAGAAATGGACTGCCACAAACCAAGCCATCCACACTGAGTCCAAGGTGAAATGGAAAAAATGAAAATAATGACATGCAGGGGCTGATGTGATTGAGTCAAGCAGGTCAGCATTCAAGAGTCAAAGCCAACCCATAGATTTCTTGATTTAATTGCGTAATACAAAACATCATCAAAATGCAGGGGAAAGGGAATAGCAGATAAAGACTTTTGGCAAAGTGAGCACAGAGTTTATGCTGATTAGAGACGAACATTTAGTCCGCAGTACAAGCTTCCTCAAGTGTCCAACAGGATGTTTGTATGTCAGGACGTGAGTAAACAAGTAGCTGTTTGACAGACAACAGACATAATGGAGCACCACCTTATACTATAAGCTCTTTTTAGGCTTCTGTCATTGGCAGGATATTTTTGTTAAAAGCAAAAGAACGATGTGTTTCAACTTTTGTCAGAGGGTTTGTTTGAAGTGATGGTGCATCTCCAGGTTTAAAGGTTTCTGAATTGTTTTTTTTTTTACCCTATTCTTGAGGAAGTCAATGATACAGGTTGTTTCAAATAGGTCATGAATCACACCGAGCCTTAAAACTGATCTTAGTAGTTTCAGTTAAAGGTATCATGTTAGTGTTTGCTGTCAACAACTAAAGTTCTTTAACAATCAGTGGTTCTCAACTAAACACAGTTATGTATTGTTGAAGTCGAATCAACTTGATCAACCTTCCTCCTTCATTTGCAGAACCAATTTTATTAATATTAAGATCTTGACATTATTTACATCCATGTTTGTCTGTGTACATTGGCTTGCAATCATCTTTTTCTTTGCTTTTGATGGAACATTTGTTTGTTAGAGCTGTTGACCTATGGGGCAGTAAGAAACCATTAGCAGGGATGTGTGGCATCCACTGCATCTTTATGTGTGCGCACATTAAAACATTTACTCAATACTCTAATAGTGGTCAGAAATTCCACAAGGTGCCTTTGAATGTTTTAAGTGTATGTTCGAACTCAGCTGTGTGAACACCTTAAAAAGAAGCATTAATGTGACTTTTACAAGAATAAAAGCAGACATGATGTTCACTGAGATGGATTACCTACTGTAACGCAAACAAGTCTCTATAGACTGACTTTTACACTGTAATGAAAAGAAAGAAAACAAATGGCTTCCTTAAGGAAAGACAAAAAAAAATTTAAATCTGGAAAATTTTTCTTTACTAAATTTAAGTAGAGAATGTTACAATGCCTTAAGAATGCCAATTCAGAACAATGTGAATGCAGTAGAAATACAGTAAAAATATGACTGAGTTCAAACTTGTGCTTGTTTTTCTTCCACTGTGTAGTTTTACAGGTGATGTGTTGAAATGTCACCATAGACTAAATGGTGAATTGTAATTCCCAGGTCTGTGATCTGCAATGAAGGCTATTCTCCAGTTGCTTTTATTTAATTTAAGATTTTTGAATGAAGGGCTCTTTGAGGAAAGAGCTGCAGTAAAATTTGTTTCAGCTCCTGTGATGCAAAAGAAAAGCTGTGAAATCAACTTTTGTGAGAGAGGAAAGGAGAGGTGTGCAAGGCTAATTGTGCCAACCCACTCCAAACATCCACCACATAAAGTTCATTCACAGAGAAGGTGAAAGTCAAAACTGAGAAATCAACCCGCAGAGAGAGAGCATCCAGAAAGAGAAAGGAAACATTGCCACACATTTTTAAAAAAAAGCAAAAACAAAGAACAGCGCATGGAAGATCGTTTTGCTATTTTTTTGATTCCAGTTATGTTTTATTACAGTTCTTTATACCTTGCTCCTGAAGAGGGGCTTAGCACCGGGGCCACAGTACTCGTTGTATATGAGCTTGAAGAGGAAAAGGTGGAAGAGTGTTATGAGCGAGGTCACACTGAACCAGAAGAGGAAGGGCAGGCCTGGGTACCTGTTGGCCATGTGCTCCTCATGGGCCAATATGGCCTTGAGGTGCAAAGTATGGCGGAGGTCCTGCAAGTGGCGCAAGTCTGTGGAGATGTACAGCAGTGGTGTGATTGGCTGGGTCACCATCACAGGGAACGTGTGCCCTTTGATCTCTGATGTCAGCTCCACTGGCTCGTTGAGACAGCCTGCCTCACAGGCATACAGCTTCACTGGCGTCTCCTGCGGCTTCACTGACAAATGAAGAAAAGGCTTCCCCTCCATGTCCAGCAGCACAGCCAGATTGATGAGGTCCTGGTTGTAGTGGATCCCTCTCAGGGCGTAGCTGTTGTGTAACACGTCTGGATCAGCCTGGAACTGAAGGTGGTTCTCAGTGAACTGAAGGCCACCAAAGCTAAGCACCATGCCCTGCATGGCTCCGTGGGCTCCTGCTGCAACCAGCACCTTGCAGCCTCTTTTCTGTAGAGTCAGAGTCCACAGCGTAAACAGCTGCAGGATCTGAGCAGTACTGCTCACCCGCTCAGGCCACAGGTTCTCTGCGTGCATGGTGGCATGGCCGCTGAAGCAGTGGTCTGCGTAGTTGAGACTGGACTCGAGACTCGCACGCTCCTCGCCACTCAGCCTTTGATCCAGCAGGGGAGCCGTAGAGGAGGACAGGATGTAGTAGAGGGTGGTGTTCACTGTGCGGCTCGATGGCGTGTGGGAGTCTGTGATCTTCCTCATTTCAACACCTGAGAGAACAAAGAAGCATAAACAGAAGTTTAAAAAACTCACATACTGTCCACACTGCAATGGTACACAGATGGCTGAAGATTAAGTCAAGTGTTGTCTCATGTTTAGCAGTTGTTTTTCTTTCTATGGAAATTTCAAATAAAATAAGAAAATCACAGAATGTGATGACATACAGTAAGTAGGGTCTGGTGGTTTTAAATAATTTATTAACTGAATTTACAGAACAAGAGAGGAGAAAATTCAGAACAAGAGTGGAGACAGAAAAGTGGTGAGATAAATGATATGATATAATAAATGATGGCACAACTGCTTCAAACTTTTAAGAAACACATAAATGAGGAACAAGACAGTGAGACTCATTCAAAAGCAGCTGTTGGAAAGAGAACTGCCAGCTCTTTCTGAATATATTACTGTACTGCCCTTAAATGTTTAAAGGAACAATTTGTGATCCAACCAGTATCTACTGACACACCCATGTTTTCACAAATTGTGTTATTATTTATTTACTTCCTATTTCCTTTTAGGTCATGTTTATCTTTAGCTTACTCTCTTACTTATTTCTCTTGTTATTCTATCAGGCATTTCCTCCTCATACACTAGATGTGTTTATATTCACTAATATTTAATATTCTGTTGTTTTTGGTTCTCTTATTCTGTATTGTATAGTTACTGTAACTTTGGAGCAATGTCCTTTGAGATTATCTTATCTTCTTTATATCTTCTGCCATGTTTGCTAACAAAGCTACCTCCACCAAGGAGGTTATGTTTTCACCTGTGTCCCTTTATTTAATTGTTTGTTTTTTGGCTTGTTGGTTGATTTGTTTGTCAGCAGGAATTTTTTTTTTTAAACTTTGTTGGTGGTGCAGATCCGGATTAAGAGGCAATTTAGTTTAAAAAAAAATTTTTTTAAAAGGAGACTTTCATGAGACAGAATGTTTTTCAAAATTTTCCTTAATTATGCAAAACTACTAAACTGATTTCCACAAAACGTAGTGGACGGATGGGGCATGGGCCAGGCAGGAACCCATTAAATGAAGCTCTAGTGAAAGTTCAGACAGGAAGACGTTACATACAGGCCGTCATTTATTTCTCATATCACCCTGTCATTCACACCTCTCACATGCTTAAAACTCCCTTGATCCTGGGTTTACATGGACTTTCAACTGATATCAGCAGTTCACACAAGCAGATCACATCTATCCAATAGCACATTGACACATACTCTTTGCTAACCAATCATATTGCTGCTATCTTTTTAAAAATAATTCTCTCTGGAATTATTTCATGCTGCTGTTATGATCACCCTCCACTTCCCCATCACCACCCAGTCTTGGCAGGTTCACCTACATCTTCATTCATCTCTTACGCCTCATCAGTTTCAGCAGAGTCATCAGTGTCCACCACTTCCAGTGTCTGGACTCCATGGGGGGATATACAGTACCAGTCAATAGTTTGGACATACCTTCCCATCCACTTGAATGGGAAACTGTGTCCAAATTTTTGACTGGTACTGTATCTTGCTACTGGTCAGGGCAGATCCCCTTCGATCACAATCTCCCTGAAGTGTCTATGTGCCAATGATTTCTTTTCAGACTACTATCACATATCTGCTGCAATAAACAATTATCTTTACTTCATTTGTCCGCCCTGAGTGATATTTTGTTTTGGTTCCAGATAGAGGGTAAGATCTCAGAAAAAAATGTTCCATGTTCTTTTTTCTGCTGTCTTTAGATTTCATTGTTACACCACTGTTACTACTTCTAGAAAAACATTTGTGATGATGACATTTAATAGATGTAAATAAGAATAAAAAACAATATGTTACATTGTCTTTTATGTCCGATATTAATAACTTACTATGTTTTATGACAAACAATGAATCATTTATGTTATCATTTCATTCTATTCATTTATTTTTCTATTATAAGAGCTTGACAGGTGTGTAGGATTGTTCTTCCTTGTATGAGGTATTCACTCTACCGAGTGCCATTCTACTTTTGAATCCATAATCACTTATGTCTGTGCTGTGGTTTTCAGGTCGAAAGATAATTCATTTTACATCAGTCAGTTTGTTGCTCTTTTATATTCCTATATTGATTAGATTTTTTAATAGAATTAAACATTTACAACTGTGGCTATTTAAATAAAGCATCTTAAACAACTGCCATGTTTAGACAAAATTTTAACTATTGTTTAAATAAAATGTGAAAAATGATTTGGTGAATCATTCTGTTGAAAAGCTGAAAACCATTAAAAGAGAAGTTTACAAATGGTTTTTGCTCCATTTAGCTCTTATATAGAATGTGTGCATTTACAACAACCAACCTCTGCTCACCTGAAATGAAGAGGTCCATCCAGGCCTGCTGGTGATCTAAAACCAGCTCATCCACACTGGCCCTTAACAACTCCCCCAGCTCCTTTTTGGCTCCATCTTTGAGGGTGCTGAAGGTCTCCTCCAACTCAGAAGACTCAATGGGCTCTGAGGTCCACACCACTGACAGAATGTTGTCGGTGTAATCTGATTTAGCAGAGACCTGGATCCTGCTGTTCATCTTCTTGGTGACCACCACCACCAACACAATCCGTTTATTCTCCACTGGCACTCTGCCGGAAGCGAGCACTATCTCTCTAGATTCCAGGTTCTCCACACTGGTGGAAAACTTACTACCATAGGAGGGAATTTCAGAGGAAACGTCCAAGGTGGCGGCCCTGTCAGACGGGTTATTGATGTAGATTCTCTGGAGGTAGACGTTGGGTCTGCTTCTGTGTGCGATGAACTCCTCTCTGATGGTGACACAGTCCCGGGCGGTCAGCAGGGCAGCTGGTGAGGCACATCGGACTGACAGAACAGATCCTTTCCTGAACCACAGCATGGTAGCCTGAGCTTCTGCCAGCTTCCCCTCGAGATGGATTCCAAATCTTGGGGAGTATTCAGTCTGGTGGACCGGAGCCGAGCCGGGCTGTGAAGACGACGCTACCCACAGTTTGTTAGAGTCAATATCAATCAGAATATGTCCATTACCTGATACAAAAGGTGTATCTAGTTGTTCCTGGGGTGTGCTGTATATCCCCTCTCCTCGATCTACCAGAGAGTTCCATCTGTGGATTTCAGCCAGCAGGCACTGTCCAGCCGCCCCACCGGGCATATCCGAGTCGCCGAAAAACTTCCATCGGCGCTCTGATCCCAGGTACCAGTAGAAGATAAGGAAGAGCAAAAGTCCTATGAGGAGTCTTCTCAACCAGCTGCTCGATAACAATCCTGGTAGCCCCTTCAGTCTTTGTTGTAGCCACATTGTGAGTTTTTATACGGAAGTCTGTCAATTAGAAATCAAGGATGTCGCATCGAATTTGCTCGCACTCAAAACATGTTCAACAAGATGAAAGCTGACTAACTTGTCTGCGCTACTTTCTGGCTAAGTTAGCTTAGCTAGGTAAATAGCACTGTGAACGGAAGCTGTCAAGAATGCGTTGTTTGTTTGTCGCATCGTGGTTATTGTCATATTCTTCGACATGTATCTAAAACAAGTCAAAATGTTGTATCTCAGGTCATTTCGGGTTGAATTGGTCTCGGGTTGAAAACATCACCTGTCTTTACAAATTAGCCTACAACCAGCGCTCGACTCTTCTGGTTTGACACAACTATCGTAAAGCAAAACGAAAGGGCACCAACCGGAAATGTCGTAAAAGCAGTGACGTTGTATGCGTGTATTTATTTATTTAATTAATTAAATTAGTATATATATATAGACACATAACATTATATTACTTGGAAGAACGTGGAAGATAATATTTATTCAAATACACTAATTTGTTAATTTAACGTATCAATATATGTTCAACAATATTGTGAAAGGGAAAATGTATAAATACAAAGGGTATAGAGAGTTTATCATTTCAATAATTGCCGGAATATGGACTCCACTTTCATTAGTAAGTGTTGAAATCATTTCACTTTTTGTTTCACTTTTATTTCTCTATGGCAAAATAGGATGAAATGCATTCAAATACAGTGTTTAACATTCAAAATATTTTTCTACTGTACTCTGAAATCTATCCTTAAAAGAGACAGGTTAATATAGTAGTCTGCTTATATTTTTCCATGTACTATAATGTGCTATCTGTTGTTCCATTACATAACACAGTTTATAAACCATGTTCATTTTGATGAAATTTTGCTGTATTTCTAAATATTTCATAGCCCATAATTTGATACTAAACAATTATTCAGATGGATAAATCTCCATGTGTTCTCCAAGTTTTTGTTTTAT
Organism: Chaunax sp. Z400; assembly: GCA_037577475.1. Classification (NCBI taxonomy): domain Eukaryota; kingdom Metazoa; phylum Chordata; class Actinopteri; order Lophiiformes; family Chaunacidae; genus Chaunax; species Chaunax sp. Z400. The sequence continues at coordinate 28,580,503 of CM075195.1, forward strand.
TTTACACTACTAAATCATTATTTTGGGATAAATATACCATTTTGAGAAGGTGTCTCATTACTTTCGAGATACTAAATCATTATTTTGAAATATTAAGAAGTCATTATTTTGAGATACCAATTCATTGTTTTTGAGATACTAAAATAAGACATTGTTTTGAAATATTAAGAAATCATTATTTTGAGATACTAACTAAATATTTTGTGATATGTTTGTCATTATTCTGAAAGACTCAGGCACTATTTTAAGATAACTCATTGTACTGAAAAAGTTTCACATTTTTGAAGCTACTTATTTAAAGATATCAAATCATTGTTTTGAGATAACAACTCATCATTTTGAGACTTATCTTCAGATTTTTAAAAACTCATAAGAGTCAAAGATAGAGTCAATATTTTGAGAAAATTTCTCATTATTTTGAGATACAGTAGTAAGTCATTATTGTGAGATAACAACTCGTTATTTTGATAAAGTTTCTCATTATTTTGTGATAAGTAATTTTTTTATGGATAAGTAAGTCATTTTGAGGAGGTGTCTCATTACTTTTGGGATACAAAGGAGCCATTTACGCAGTTCTTGCATAAACGTTAAACTTTTATCAATGTTTACATGAAGCATTCAAATTAAAAATAAGTGTAGGAAAAGTTTTTCAAGTTGAATATAATTTTGATACAGCTCTGGAATTCTTTTATCACTTCATTTATATTTTGATATTTGAGGTTTTATTTTTTCAGTTGCAGATTTTATGTTTTCAGACTCAGATAATAATTTTTTACAGTTTCAAGTCCTATTTTTTCGGTTTAAGATCTTTTTTCACTTTCAGATCATATTTCAGACTGTATTTTTCAGTCTGAAATTTCAGTTTTGTCTTCATCTGGCACGGGGGATATGGTATCCAATGAGAGGGCCTGAACTGGAAATGATCAGGTTCTGTCAAAGGAAGAGGTTTCCAAAAGTGTTAAGGGCTGCAGCCATTTTTACAAGCTCTACCAGCTGTTAGAAGATGGTGTTCTGAGAGTTGGTGGTCGGCTGAGCAGGTCATCTATGCCTACAGAAGCAAAACATACATACTGGCTAATGACTTGATGATCACCGACAATGACCCACAGTTTGCTTCCTTTACCAAAGAATGGGAGTTTCGTCACATAACTTCATGCCCACATTAAGCCAGACTCAATGGCTTTGCAGAGAGCTTGTCCAGATTGATGAAAAGCATTCGTGCACTGTCTGTGAAAGAGGAACTGTTGACCCCCTAAAGGAAAGGAAAAAATGAGACGAAAATAACAACATGACAAAAGTACAAAGGAGTTATCCATCCTTGAGGCCGGAGGTCGAGTCTGTGTTCATGATCACATGACAGGCACATGGTTGAGACAAGGATGTGTGCAGAGGGAGGTTGCTCTGCACTCTTACCAGATCCAAATGGAGGATGGAATGACTGAAGAGAAACCGAGTGAACCTTCAACCACAAGGGCCAAATCAACGCAGTAGCACCTCTGGGAATACACCTACCGACTTAGCAGACCATGACAGTAATGGACAGGGTTGCTCCAGCTTACTGACCCAAATGGATGCTGCAGCTCCTGAAGTGAAAACATGTTAGAAACATGCAGCAGATTGAAATGAAATATTAAGAAACCTGACAGACTGATTGAAAGTGTCTTAGCTGTATTTTTTTTTTTGTATAAAGATAACAATGAGAAATAATCATGCTAAGCAAAAGGTTTATTGGTGAAAATGTTTTTGATACATGTTTCTATAGGAAAAGGGTTTATGGGTGAAAATGTTTTTGATACATGTTTCTATAGGAAAAAGGTTTATGGGTGAAAATGTTTTTGATACATGTTTCTATAGGAAAAAGGTTTATGGGTGAAAATGTTTGTTACTGTTATTTCTATAGGAAAGAGACAGTATCGTCTTCATGGAGTGATGATCTTACAAGTTGTTTACAAGTTGTTTATTTTCTCCAGAAGAATCTTAAAAAGTAGGGAAGATGTGTCGTCGTGTGCACTCGTTAGGAACTGCATTACCCAGAGTTCCATTGATTTGGTCGCAGCTAAGTAACATCATTGTTCTACAACACAACGGTGGTTCAGTAAAAAGTTCATGAGACTAACGTCGTGATTCTCTCGGTTACTAAACTTAACAATAGTAACTCATTAGTTTGAGCAAGTTAACTCATTAAAAGGTAATAATATATTCCAATGGCGGAAATAGTTCATAGTCCATCCATCCATTTTCTGGGGCCGCTTATTCTGTGCGGGTTTTTGTGTGTGCGTGTGTGTCTGTGTGGTATTTATATTGTATATTATATTGTATATAAATACTATATAAATAGTAGTTATTACAATCTTTATTTAGATGATTAATATTTGTTTTAGGCTACAGTTATATTTCATGAATTTTAACATAAGTTATTTACAACAGAAACAAACACTGTTTGGAGTAGGCCTACATGCTACGTGCAAGAACTCATGTCTGTAAAACAGCTGGGGCGTCATTCAGGAACAGTCTTTTTTCCATTGCGGATGCATCTCATTGAAGGAAATCCAAGCATGGAGCCTGAATGATAAAAAATCATACAAAAATGCAAACAGCACTGTTGCACCACTCTTTTTCTTTCAGTGTCACTACTGTCTGTAAAGTACAGTTTGTCGAACGGAGAGACTGAGCAGTGGGAGAGAGGGAGGATGGGAGAGAGGGAGAGTGGGAGAGAGGGAGAGTGGGAGGGACACAGGCACAAAGACACGGTGGGGGTGAGGGCTCGCTGCTGGTGGAGTCAATGGTCCGGAGAAGTTCGCCTCCTCGAACTGAATTCTGTCCTGTTCGGTTTACACCAGTGAAAGGATTGTAACATAAACTTGGTAAAAATGAGACTTTCGTCCTTGCTGTTGTGTTTAGCGATTTTTGTCTGTGTACTTTTCCCTCTGGAAAACTGCGAAGAGCAGCAAATCCCCGAAGGTAAGTCAGGAATGTAGCACGAGACCGACGATATTCCTACACTCTACCCAAGAACACACCGTGTTATCTACAAATGATGTTGCTAATAATGGTGTTTGATGACGTCAGTGTATCACTGTAAGAGTTGGGACACTAAATTTGATGAGAGGTGAGGAAGACTCCCCCAACTCATCTCAAACAATCATATGTCCGCACATATAGCCATAAATGTCTGGCTGAACATTCCAGCAGAGTTAATAGTAAATAAGTCATGTTGAAAAAAGCGCGTCGTCCTTTCACGGTTCATTATTTGTTGGATAGAATAACAGGTAAGGAAGTTGGTTCGCTAATAGTGCTGATATAAGCGCTCGTGGCGTTTAGTGCTTGCAGAATAGTGACGTTTACAAATCGCGACTATGTTATCTTATAACTTATTTGTAGCTTATTAAAGTGGTAAAACTTCAGGAGAGGAAGCTGCAGTGAACATTTGCTCCCACGCCGCTGACGTGGACGGGACAGCTCTGTCAGGCTCTGTGGGCTGTCTGCGCTGCTCCGGCCGGACGCTGGCAAATGGAAGATTGAATTGGATTAAAAATACTGAGTTGATCTAAATCTAAGTTTTTAACTACACTCATTTTATTTTAGTTACTTTGGCATCGAGAAAACTGTCAAACTTGAGTTTAGTTCATTAAACCAAGTACTGGGAACTTTTGCTTTTTTCAGTACTTAGTTACATCCCACAGTGTAACTAAGTATATTACTCTTGTACTTAAACACCCCATAAATTAGAGCTACTTATATTTGAATAGCCTGTTATCTGTTCATACCACTTTCTACTTGTACTCCATTACTTTTCACCAGAATAGATTCCCATATATTGTTTATTTTTCTGCAGCTGTTCTATAAATGTTCAGTGTATTGTTTTTAGGGGATTACTGTGATTTTACACAATAGGTAAATAGATAATGTATGTTGGGGATAGGCTGGTGGAGTTTCCCAGCATAAATTGAGACCTGTGTTTGAGGCCACAAGCCCAAGTAACCTGTGTTTAAATGTGTTCTGAATAATTATTAGTTAAGCAGTAATTACTTCTTTAGAAACATTTCTATTGACAATGGTTAGTTGTACAACACCATGGCGCCATGAGTAAAGTCTCTCACACGGTTAGTGACGTCCTGTCTGGGTGATACAAGAGGGTGATAAAATAAAATAGTGCGATGTATTGTAATAACAAGCACTGCAGAGCAAGAAGCAAATCATTTAGTCAAATTCATGCAATAAGAAATTTCAGCATGCTGCAATACATTTTAGGATATTGGTAGTTTAAGTTATCACGCAAACAGTAAGCAAGTTAATTTAAGTGTTACACACACAAAATAAAGAAGTTGGTTTAAGTATTGCACAACCAAAATCTCAAGTTTACTTGTCTTAATGTATCTAAGGCAATGAGTTTACATAATATTTTTAAGTAACTCAACTTATTAGATTTTACAGCATATATTAACATTAGTTATAACACATAGCTATGCTTAATTAACACATGTAATGTAATGGAACAATAAAGAATACAAATAAGAAAGAACATTTTTTTTAATGTTATTTACTTGATTAAACGAAAACTGACCAGGAACCAATATTTTTATTGCCTCATTGGGTCCCCAGTACCCCTTAGGGCCCCAAAGCATTAGGGTCCTATGGAAATAATGGCCATTTTATGTCCTGGTAAGACAGTGTACAGATCACCTGAGAGTGAGATGATAGGTGTGAGAGTGAAGAGAAAGGTATCTCAGCTGGGTTTGAATCAGGGAATCCAGGCCTTCACCACTATATGATAAATTAATGATCTCATCTCAACAAATAATGTGGGGATGTTGAATGGTTAGTGATGCATGAACTTCTTTCCTGATGGTTAAAAATCGTGAGTTAAAGCTGTTTAGTTATTATTTCTTTTTGGTTACTGACTTCCATCAGACATAATCAATACATATTACAGTATTTTGCAGTATCTCTGGGTTGCTTCATGTGGCATACTGGATCATCTTTGTGAATTTCTCTATGTTTTTTCTTCCAGACAAACTCCTAGTTGTGACCGTTGCAACCAAAGAGACTGATGGCCTCAAGCGTTTCTTAAGGTCGGCTAAATACTTTAACTACACTGTCAAGGTAGGAACCTCTACGGCAAGATCAACGTTTATGTCTTGTTGTGTAGCCAGGAAAGCCTCGCTATGTGTTCTTAAAAAGATCATAAATCTCTGTTTCATGTGCTTAATAGTTTGCCTCTATTGCAATAAATGTTTTACATTATACTTCAGCACATTTGAGTCACCCCAATAAGCCATTATTTTGTCAAAAGATAATCTTGGCAGTTTTTTTTGTAATACAGAAGAAGATGATTTGATTAAAATCATTTCTTCAAACTGAAGTAAGTGGATTTCTGCATGTTTTTAGGTTCTTGGTCAGGGTCATGAATGGAGGGGAGGTGATTACATGACAGCCCCAGGAGGGGGCCAGAAAGTACGACTCCTGAAAGCTGCACTGGAGGAGCTGAAGACTCAGGACAAAATCATCCTTTTTATTGACAGGTAGAGTGTCTTCACTGCAGGCAGAGTTTCAGGTTCGATGGCAATAACACCCTGGTACATAAAGGAGTGTTTTCTGAACACTTTCCAAATCATTCCAGTTGTTTTCCCTGTCCTCCAGCCTGTCATTGATATACATTTATTTAATTTTGCATGAACCTGTTTACTGTTATCAGTGCTTTATTGTGTGGTTACTTGTGTTGTACTTATGTTGTGTTTTACTTTTATGTGCAGGTTAAGTCAATAATTATTTGTTTGCATTTCATTTGCAGCTTGTTTGTGTACCCAAGAATAAGTGCAGTAGTGTGTAGTGATGGTGACTGAATATGTATCCTAATTGAGTGTATAAGCTGTTAGTAGCTTATAGCAGACGGTTTCTATGAGTTTTGTTTCCATGAGAATTTCTGCCCCAAAGTAGTGAAAACATACATTTTGCTTTTATTCTCAAATCACTTTTTATCTCAAATTCCATGACTCCAAACCATGATGCAGTCATTAGTGTAAACTTTTTGAGCAGTTTCAAGTGTTCCCCAGAGAAGAACGGGGGGGGGGGTTCTCTCAACCTGTTCTGTCCACGTATGTGAATGAGGTTGACTGTAATAGGCGTGTACCAAGTGGGGCTCGTTGTTTTCAGAGGAGTTGTGTTTTCCCCGGTTACCCGGCGATGGTACGGTGTTAAAAAGATTACACTCTGGAACCCGTTTTCAAAGGTTTGTGTTTTCAGGCCCCTAAAACGGCGTTGTTGTGTAAATGAACGACCAAAATGCAACAAATGTTTACCGTTTTTGGGTGAAATGGTTGTTGTGTAAACGGCCCCAAAGTCTCTGTGTGGGAAACACTGGTTCTGTTTCACCCCTATTCTGAGAGCGAGATGTTCAGATGGATCTCAATCTCATGTCTCATATGTGAAATTAAAGGGCTTGGTTAGACTAGTTTAACATGTAAGCTACCAACACCTGATTAGCATGTTAAATCTGTACACAATAAGAAACTATTTCTTGACAAGCAGCACCTTGTAAATCATATTTGGCAACATTGAGATCATAGGTTTTGGTTTTGGCAGATGGCACCAAATCCGACAGCCTCACTGTGAAGCAGCAGCAGAACTGTTGTTCCCCAAGCTACTGATTTAATCAGTGATGTATCATTCACTATATTCAGCTTAGTTTAAATATTCTATGATAAAAATCATTTGGTAAATGGACAAAATGGACATGAAAAGAAAACAAAGCATAATAACTAAATTGTTGCAGTATATTTCAAAAGAATGTCTCCCCAAAAATGAAAATTCAGACATTACCCTAATGCTGATGGAAAGTTTCTTTGTTGCTGTGTTAGTTATGCTGAATTTGCCATTAAAATCTACAGGTTATTCCATTGACTTCAATCTTTTTACCCGCCATTTATTTGTTCATCCTGGGTCAGAGCCTGACCACTATTTTAACACAGGATTTTATTTGAGAATTTATGGTAGCAGCTTAAATATATATTTTTTGTTACTCAGACCCTGTGAAAAGATAATTCTGGAATAAAAGAAATTATGTAATAGGAACTGTTCATCCAAAAATGACAATGCAGTTGTTTTCTACTCACGCCCATAATGATGGAAAGTCGGCTGAAGTTTCTTAGCTCACAAAACTTTTCTGGAGCTTCATACAAACAGTGTTGTAACATTCTCCTACACTACTAAAGAGGAAAGGGACTTGTTCTAATACGAAAGAAACAACTGATAAAACTCTGTATAGCTCATATGACCTAATTCAGGTCTCAAATTAATTTGAAAAGATGTTATTTCCACCCATTTAAAATAGAAATTGTCACTGTAGCCTTTACGCTAAAAGCATTAGCACACAATCCATCTGAGAAAGGTGGAAAGCTTGAATGCATGGACATGTACCGCTAGCAAGATGAACGAGAACTGGTGTTTTGGATTTGGATTACACTGTACGAATTGTTAGAAGTCATTTCATGTTGTTTTTTACATTTTATATGAAGTCTCCACCTTCTTCTGTTGTTTAGCAGAACGCTGCAACACTGTTTTGCTGTAAAGCTCCAGGAATGTTTTATGGACCAAGAAGCTTCACCTGACTTTTGATCAGAATTAGGGGTGAATAGATTAATGTTACTTTTTGAGTCAACATTTCCTTTAATGTGGCTTGAAATGTACTGTAATAAAAGTATTATTAAGGAGTTGCAGTAAAAAGGCTTAAACTTTCCAACACACTACTCATATCTTTCTCAAACACAGTGAAACAAACTTGTACACATACAGAGAGTTATTATGCTGTCTCCAAAGGGGGCATATAGGATCGTCCATCCATACTTACTTAACTGGATGTCGTCTATCCACATCTCTGTAGGGGCCCTAAATGTGTGCATCTCATATGTGGTTTCTTCAATTTACTTATTTTCATGTATGTATCTTATATACTGACCAACAGTAGTTTTTTTATGTCATGCCAACCCGTTCATATTAAATATCAAAGGTAAATTATGGTTCACATCTTTATTCATCCTTTAGCCATACAGAAAAATCATTTTTGTGCAGATTAGTGGTTTTTGTCTTATTGTTTACAAGTCAGAAAGTGTGGATGGTGAGACAGAGAACAACAACAGTCACTACCGTGCGTGTCTACCTCCAGTATTTATCACTACTTTACTTTATTTATCACTACTACTGCGTCCTCCGGGCTAAAGAGGGGAGGGACCATCCGGCTTGTTATCAGCACACAGTTCAAAAGCCAGCATCTGTGATGGTATGGGGGGGCATTAGTGCTCATGGTTAACCTGCACATTTGTGGAGGCACCATTAATACTGAACCATATAAACAGGTTTTGCAGCAACATATGCTGCCAAGTAGACAAAGTCTTTTTCAGGGAAGGCCTTGTTTATTTCAGCAAAACAATGTCAAACCACATTCTGCAGGTATTCCAACAGCAAGGCTCTGTAGTAAAAGAGTCTGGTGCTAAACTGACCTGCCTGCACTCCAGACTTGTCACCCATTGAAAATGTTTGGAGCTTTATGAAACGTAAAATAGGACAAAGGAGCCCCTGAACTCTGGAGCAGCTGAAATCCTACATCAGACAAGAATGGAAAACATTCCACTTTAAAATGACATCAACTCCTAAGTTCACATATTATTACAGAGTGTTGTTAAAAGAAGAGGTGATGCAAAACAGAGGTAAACATGACCCCGTCCAACTTTATGGAAACATGTTGCTGTGATCAAATTCTAAATGAGGATATCATTTTCAAAAACATTTACATTTTTCTGTTTCAACATTTGAAATGTTGTCTTTGTGCTGTTTTCAGTTACATATGGGGTTTCAATGATTTGCAAATTATTGCATATTGTTTTTATTTACATTTTACTCAGCGTCCCAACTCTTTTTGAAATGTGTTTGTATACATTTATCTTCAACTTGAATTTAGGCCATTTTCATGTTGGTTTGCTCATACTCACCATCTTTATTGGTATGGTCGATTCACATGAGTTCAAAGTGAATTTTTCCTGTAGCAGGGGTATTTGTGTCCTGTGACACAATTTGTCTAGTTTATTTTCTCTTTATGTACATAAACACAACCAACTTAACTCCCCCCCCCCCCCAAAAAAAACCCACTGGATTCTCAAAAAGGCAACCCATCATTTGTTTCAACTATGCCACTGACTTTACTTACTGTTGAGCTGCACAGAGCAATAAAGATTTCTGTTTTCACTCCCTTTTTGACACAGTTATGATGTGGTTTTCGCCTCGGGACCTAAAGAGCTGTTGAAGAAGTTCCAGCAGACTGAACACAAGGTGGTGTTTTCCTCTGAGAGCCTGATCTGGCCTGACAGACACCTGGAGGACAAACACCCCCACGTCAGGGAGGGCAACAGGTTCCTGGGCTCAGGGGGTACGTTCATTTTTCCTGTCACAGCTGGGGTGGCCCACATGGGATCAGGTTTTCCCATGAATTAGTTCTGAGTCCTGAAAAACATTTGTAAATTAAATCATTGAATATATAATAACAATCTGCTTTGTAAATATTTTATAAAGCAGGAAATGTTTTCAGCATATTTGTTAGACCAGTGGATCTCAAAGTGGCCTCCAGGAAACCCTAGGAGTTCTGGAGGGGAAAAAAAGTCTCACTTCATTCATAAGTAATATAATGACAGAGTGTGGGACTATTCTGGTCCTAGTTTCAGTTTATCTAATAAAAAATCCAAAAGCAACATTTTTCTCAGAGACTCTGGGATCCTGAGACAAAATTGTGATCTGTGGTTTTATTTGTGCCAGTCTAATATTTCTTGATGTGAAAACATTTGTGAACCACTGTGTTAGACTCCAGTGATGCAGACACTGAGTTAAACAAACCTTTTATTATTATTTTATCTAAGCTGCAATCAATTCTCAAACAACGCTGTGAGAAATCCATTCACATCTTATTTAAACGTAGAAAAAATGTTCATGTTGTGCTCCCAGTTTAGTTATCCCAGTTTGATTCCAGTTTGAGATTTCTGAAATTCCTGCATTAATAAAAATACAAATGATGCCCTTTTAGGCCTCTCTCTATCTTATTGTACACACCAAGTCTACATATGATATGGAACAAATGTGAAAAAAGTGACTCAATATGATTCTTGCTTACACCATTCTAACACAAAAACACTATATAATATTGTCATGTTGTGTTAACAAGCCATTGGCTTGTAGATGTCTGAGGAATGGCCATTTGTATTTATAGGAGAGAAACGGCAGGTCTTTAGTCAGCCTTCAGCACCAGGCTTTTAAAATCTGGAAGGACTCATTCGTCACAGCGTTTTGAAAAGAGAGTACTTGACTTTTGTTCGTTGTGTCAAACAATATGACAGTTAATATACATGAATATGGAGATTACATGATATTTGATGAACAAGTCTAAGGAAGACTTTTTTCCTCTGGGTTGTTCAACCCCCAGGATTCATCGGTTACCTTCCCAACATCAAAGAAGTGGTTGCTGATTGGACGGGTGGAGACAATGACAGTGACCAGCTGTTCTTCACGGAGATTTACATTGATCCAACAAAAAGAGTAAGTTGTGTTACAATGCAATGTTTGTTGATTTGTACTTTGATTTCATGAGATATTTAACAACTAATAATGACAGTAAACATATTTTATTTCGTACCATAAACGTCTCAAAAAGTAGTCGCTCTTCCAGGTAGAAACAGGCCTTTATTTGAAACAGACATGCATTTATATTTATTTTCCACTTTTATTGCTATATTTTACCATATTTTAGATTTTATTTTTAGATTTTTTTCTGATCTGCCTGTTTTCATTCCCCCAACAAAACTGGGGCATATTGTTGTTGTTATGTCGGTCCGAGATAATTTTTTGTCCAAGCATTTCTCTCTTTATTGTATACTGTTTATACTAACTTAAACATACACATACTATATACACAGACAATACAGAGTCATATAGCAACTAGAACAAAAGCTGTTGGACATTTTGAACCCTCTGCAAATGTTATTCTTTGTCATCTCATTAGAAATGTGATTTTCTTTAATGTGAGTATGAAGGATGGTCATCTTGTCTGAAGCATATATTACAACCATACATTCTAGCTTCACCTAACTTTACACTTAAATTAAGTATTTGTGCCTTTTAACATTTTCATTTTTCTACAAATGTTATTTTTTGAGTTCTCTGTGGAAAGATGATTTAATTTGACTCTAAAGGATGGCCATCGTCCTCATAACATATATACTAAACAATAAACATTACTGTAGGCTCACCAATCTGTCATATACTGATGCATTTGTTGTACAATGTTTGGGGGGTGTCAGGGGGATGTGTCATCTCCAGATGAGTCTTTCCATTTGGCCATTACTTCATGTTTCCTCTATGCTTACCTGTTGTTTTGATCAAATTATTATAAAATATATTTTCAAATTACAAATTGTACCAGAAATACTCATCACAATACACTAGTTACTTCCATTTGTCAGTGAGACCTACATTAAAACCATCCAGTATCTAAGTGAGCATACTCCTTTCTGTTCCTGATGTTAGCAACTGGAATGAAGTTGTGAATGAAAACAGTATTTATGAGAAAGTCGGAGCAGCAGAGGTGAAACTGACCCTTGTACTGATTTTATTAGTGCTTTGGAAGTGGACACTATACTGAATGTACTTAGTTATCCCCTTTGGATGTTTTAATCCAGTCTTAATTGTTGACAAGCCTTCATTTGTTTGTGCTGGATCAACATTTAAGAACTGCCTTTTATTTATAAATTCATGCTATTAGACATCATTGTAACACATAAAGTGAAAACAATGTATCTGCATGTTTCAGAAATCCATAAACATCACACTGGACAGCAAATGCAGATTATTCCAGAATCTCCATGGAGCTCTTGGTGAGTGTCTACAATCTAGTTTCTTAGTTCAGCCAGTGAAGCAAAGACATTCCTCCAACACTGTCTTTTTTACTGACTGCAGAACCTTTTGTTGCTATGTTACAAATGTTACAATAACACCTTTAAGAAATTGTATGGTTCTTATAATCCATTGACACAGTAGTAGTATCTCCACAGTAGCTGGTAACGTTGCCCTGCTCATCTTAGATCTTAATAGTATTTTTTACCTTAATTCTTTTCTTCAAATTTAACCACAGATGATAGCATTTACCATTCTTTAGATTGCATTAAAATACTATGGGGAAGTACTGATGTTGATTTAGATTTGTGATAAACATAGCTAGAACATGGATGTGTTAAGATAATGTTATGATCCATACTGTCATATGATGCTTGAGTATATTTCAATGGTAAGAGTCTGCAGCCGTATTTTAGAATTTGATTTTGAAAACAGGAAGTGTTTTCAGTAGTATGCATCTACACAAAACATCATAGTCACATCATAACCTGATCTACACTTCTGACAACTATATCAAGGCATAACAACAGTTTATTCATCCTTGTCCAACATAGGGTTGCACAGTCAAATGAAGGTTCCCTCTGGTAAATACTGATCACCATACATCATTGATTAACACAGAATCCACCGGCCCTTATTCTACCACAGCCCCTGTGAACCCTGTACTTCAATGAAGGGACAGGACCATGAGATTAGTGGTGGCTGCTGAACTTGCATTGTCTGTGTGTGTTTGTGTGTTTGTGTGTGTTTGTGTGTGTGTGTTTTCAGACGAGGTGGTGCTGAAGTTTGAGGATGGACGAGTACGAGCCAGAAATTTGCTATATGATACCTTGCCTGTCATCATCCATGGGAACGGACCAACCAAGGTACTGAAACAACCATTATAGTAACAACAGGCAAGAGCAGCACCTGGAGCAGGTGTGGAGTTTGAAACCAATATAACACTGCCACATGTTCCATTCGTTACTTGAACATACAAAACAACACATCATCCAGTAATGAGCAGCTGAGTCAGGAACTTGTTCTGTTTAGGACAACAAATTCCAGACATGAAAGAACGATGGATTAGCAGCCCTTAATAGTGCAGACAGACTGTCAGTGTCATATCTCATATAAAGTATGCTTCAACAGCAGGAAACCCTGCCTTTACATATGTTATATTTTATGCTGTTTGCTTTCTCCTGTTCTTTAAGAAACTGCTACACCTGTTTTCTGTGCATACACCAGTCACAATATATCCTGTAGCTTAGCTTGCTGAATTCACAACTGAAGAGACTTGATTTAAGACATTTCATCAGAAATTAATGACCCACACAGTGGCTGGAGCCTAATTCATTTTAATGGATACCCACTTATACCACGGTCACTTACAAGAGAAAAAAAATAAGACCATTCATTTCTATGTGGAGCAGTCATGACACATTCCATATGGTTCCTATGCAATGGAGACATTGTTCAGTACTTTACTCAATAGGACAAACCTGTTTCAAGTGGTCTGAGCTCACAGAAGCCAGAAACATTATGCTGGGAAGATTCAAAGTCAGTAACACTGTCTGTGTTGTATAATTTCTGTCCATTCAGCCCTGTCATTGTCTCCGAATCAGTATATAGAGATTTTCATGAACAAATGACAGGCCATGTGTCAGCCACAGCCTGAAGTAGAGATTTAACAGCCAACAGGTTGTGGGTTCATATGGTCTCTAATACCCCTGTTCTACCAAAGTAGACCTAGAGCTGCCTCTGGGCTGGTGTTAGTGCCATCTGGGAGTTAGTTCAACTATCAAACACCGTTCTGCTTTTCCAGGGGCTAGAGAGCCACGTCAACAACAACAATGGTGGACATTGTCTCTTTTCTTTCCTCTTTTGCGACTGGTTCGGTGTGTTTGTGCTGCTCGTTGTGACTGCTGTGATTACATGCAAGAAGACAGGAAATTATGATGTTTTGATTCTTATTAACACTGAACGTAAGTTGTTAATGTTAGCCTCAGCTTGCTATGTAGCATCGACTTAGCTGGTATCGATCACATTGCAGTCAAACAAATGAATGATATACAGATTTGTAGGTAGTCTGGTGGCCGATGGGAAGGCGGAGGTCACCAGTGGTCTGTGCACATCCACGATCTTACCACTAGTGGGACACGTTTGTTCTGGATTCCAGCTCTCTGCAGTTTGTGCAGAATTTTTACCTCACTTTCACAATCCATACTCATCCATAATACTTCTGTGGATCAGGAGGTAGATCGGTCGTCCATTTATCGGAAGGTCGGTGGTTCGATCTGCAGTCAACATGTTGCGGTGTCCTTAAGCAAGATACTGAGCACCAATTGGCTCTCAGTGGCTGTTCCGTTGGTGTGTGAATGGTTTCCACTCCTGATGAGCTGGTGGCTCCTTGAATGGTAGCCTCTGCCACCTCTGTATGAATGTTGGTGTGAATGGGTGAATGCTGGCTTGTGTTGTAAAGCGCTTTGTGTGGTCAGTCAGACTAGAAAGGAGCTGTATAAGTACAGTCCATTTACCATGAGGGGTAACATTAGACCTGCAGTGATGGACCACCACAGAGGAGAGTGAACATTTTACAGCACCACTGCCGCAGTATTCCAAGACATCTAAATTGTAATTGCTTGTATTATGTCTCTCTGTAAATCAAGCATATTGACGCCGACATGTCTATTTAGGAAAAACAAATTATATACAGTACAAGACAAAATACAAAATATACAATATCATCATTTACCATATTATACTACACCACCATGGTACATTGACTCTATATTACCTATATGTAATCTCCTCTTAGTACATCTATACTGTAATGCAGACAAATCCAGCTTTAAATAGTTTATTCTAATGTAATGAATGCTAATTGTCATCTGAATTGCTGCTGATTAATCTCACCGTCTCAGAGCTGCAGAGTTGTATGACGGTGTGACTGCGCTACAGTCTGGTTGTGACAGTAGCTCTACGTTCGCTTCGACTTGGTCAATGGCAGACAACTCTATCAACAACAACACAACATGAGAACAGTGCTTTAATGAACTCATCTGTCCACAACACTTTATACAGTGTTTGCCTTCTATGAAGCCAAATGTACAGTGACCAGCGGTAGTGTTGACAAGTAGTATACCACTGTTAGCTATTGTTACCAAGTTAGCTAGCAGGCTAGCTGTTTGTCAGCTAACCAAAACTAAACCCTGAAGTAGTGTGTCATCCACCATCATGTCCAGCGCTGCTGTTGCTGGGTTCAGGGCCCCGTTTAGCTGACATGCTGGTCTGTCACAGAGGACCAAGTAAAGGTTGTCAAAAAGGTCCTTCTTTTTGTCCATTTACTTCTTTTTCAGCCTCTTTAGTTTGCTGCTGATCCGTTCGTACCCTGCTGCAGCCACGCCACACATTTGTACTTAAGTAAAGATCAAGTATATTTTCCAAGTATACTTTATGTTGTAAGTACACTAATATCAATGCACTGGCAGTATACTTGCAAGTGTACTATTTTAATACTTCTTGGGACTAAATTGACCCAATTTTGGGTTCACAAAAATATTTTTAAGTATACTTAAGATTAGTAAGCTTTGAGTCAGGTAGTTTACATCTATTATTACTATCAACTACAAGCCAACTTAAACTTTCAGTATAAGGCAATAGTATTGTACTTTTATTAAGTATGTCTCGGTCAAAAGATTAAGTACAAGTGTTGTCTTCATGTCATGTTTTCTGTATACTTGTCAGTATAAGCAAAGTATACTTGAGTATGATTTAGTATATCTCTGGTAAGTACATACAAAGTAGACTGAAAGTACACTCTCTTATTTTTACTTTAAGAGAAGTATACTAAAAGCACCTCCCTCCAATTTATTTTGAATTTCAGCTGAGGTCCACAGCTCAAGGAGACAGGTTGTCTCCTCCACAGATCACTTCTGCTTCAATTTCACATCCATAATTATTTTTGTTTTATTATTGTTATTATTATTGTTGTTGTTTTTTCTTCTTCAGATTATGCAGACTAGATGCTACACAAGCTTTGTTTTTTTAAACATGGCGATCATAAAGGTTTGATGGGTTTTGTTGGTCACTATAATCCCACCCCCAGACCTTGATGTAAGGTGTTCTTGGTTCGAGACCAGCAAAGAGTTTGTGCCTCTCTGGAACCGGTTCTCCTGGCTGAGAGCCGGTTCTTTGGTTGTGGAAACGTGAAGAACTGGTTCGAATTAGGCAGTGGCTCCGAACCAGCCCTATATGTGATAACCTACAAAGTAGCAGTAAGCTTTGAGGGACAGTGGAGGCTGCTTGCAGCCTCTGTGTTACATCCTTTGATGACATACTGCAGGACTACTCTCTGTGTTAATAATCAGATCAGTTTTCTCATCTAATTGAAGTCCAATGTCAAGTTGTCTGCAGCCAGCAGGGGCAGACTGGGGCAATAATGGTCCAGGAATTTCTCCCTGGTCAGCCCACTCTCTGGACAAAGTACTTGTGGGGAGTCTTAGAACCCTTTATTCCTGCATTCTTGATATTTTTATGTAACTGAGGAAATGAGCCATTAAAATAAAATTGCAAAACTATAAACACCTACATAGATTTCCTCGAGTAATCCCCTCACCTGAGCCATTGAATACGATAGTTAATTATACAAGTAGCTTTGCAGACCATCTGTGATATAAATGTTAATAGATTATTGATGCAATAAAATTTGGACCCATCAATCAGCTGGAGCCAGGCTAGACACATGGAATAACATGAAATTGCTGCCCATACCCAAAATCAATGACTCTAAAGGTCATTTCAATAAAACTGTATTTGAAAAGATGTGATCAGTAACTTCTATCAGTAACCAATGCACAAAATCAAGGTTGTGACTTGAACACTTTGTTTGTCGTTGCAGAGACTGACCACTGACTTGTCTGCCTTTTGCTGGGAGTGAAAATGGAATAAACGTCTGAGTCCTCTGTTTTTGAAGGGGCACTGACTTCCTGGTGCTGGCAAACAGTTAACAGCAGGATTATCCTCAGTTTAGATGAGAAATTAGTATTAGAACATGATATAGGATGTTAATATACATTTATTACTATACCAGGTCAAGTAGCACTTGTAAGGGCCGGACTTCACCATGACTAAAGGCATGCAGCAGTTAACAGGCTAATTTTAACTAGACAGTAGCTGCAGCAGGTTGAGACTTACAGGCTCAACATTTAGGATTTTAGTTTTTATTTCATGAACCATAACTGACTATAGTTTTATTCCAACGCTGTGGTTTCACGCCATATGCCAGGTTTGCCAAAATACCTGGAAATGATGCTAAAAATGATGTTGTGTTCCAGCTCCAGATCAACTACATGGGTAACTACATACCCAACACATGGACATTTGAGACTGGATGCACAGTGTGTGATCAGGAACTCCAGCCACTCACTGCTCTTAAGGTCTGTTCACAACTCCTGTCTGTCTGTCTGTCTGTCTGTCTGTCTGTCTGTCTGCATTTCATCAGTATTGACACTTATTTTCAGGGGGTGTTTTTTTTTCACTAACATTTAGTGCCAGATATAAGTATAAGCCCTTTCTCTTTAAATGGAGCCTGACCTTTTTTTTCCAGCAGGACAGAGAATACCCACTGGTGGTGATTGGCATCTTCATTCAGCAGCCGACCCCCTTCGTCACAGTGTTCTTTGAACGTCTACTGAAGCTTCAGTATCCAAAGAACAGGCTCAAACTGTTCATCTACAACCAGGTAACAGGAGGACATTTAATACATCAACCTTCTGCAAACATCTGAGTGTTTTTCTTAGACATATGAATCTTAACTCAAGCATATATATAAAAAATGTCCATGACAGGAGTAGACTTGCTAAAGCACAGCAGTCAAAACACAGTCAGAAGAAAATGACACACTGGTTACAAATTTACAAGACAGCGAGATTCTTCACAGGGCAACAAATGTGCTGCTCCAAAGAATTTTTGTTTCATTCACGACTTGAAAATCAGTTTTTAAAAAAAAGGTTGAATATAAAAAAGAAAACTTAAATAATCCCTTTGAACCCAATTAATGCAACTTTTGTCAAAGGGCACAGATATACAGCAGTGTGTACAGTGTTAATATGTGTCATCAACATGTGTCAACATCTGTCTGTCTAAACAATTTCAAACTGTATTACATTTTTTTCTTCATAAAAGACTCAACACTCATACAGACACTGATGGCATTTCTGAGTAGCCTCACCTATGCCTCAAATAATTTAGCATACCTAGTTAAGACTAATAGTGACTACTTCCCAATAAGAACCTGTCTTTATTTATATTTATTTATATTTATTTATATTTATTTATATTTAGTGCTGCCCTATGTGGGATTATTTCTCCTCTCCTTGCAGGAAGCGCATCATAATCGTCATGTCAGCTCTTTCCTGCAAGACTATGGAAGCCTTTATCAGGATTACAAATCCATCGGGCCTGAGGAGCAGATGGACAGAGCAGCTTCTCGCAACCTGGCCTTGTAAGTTCTCAACCAGTGACTAGATGACATACCTGGAGTTGAAATATATTTCTAAAGGAACGGAGTTCCACAAAATCACGTTTTCTCCTTAGAATACTTGCTGAAATGTTGAATGCATTCTTAGTCAGCAGGAGCTCCTCCCTGTTTTCTCTGCGTTATAGAGAGAGGGGGGGGGATAACTGGTAATTGTGTGACCCCCATATTGCAACAGATTGTTTTTATTGTCCTTGCACATCGTTGACATCGTGACATCAACCACTGGTGACAGAAATTCAATCTCACTAGAGAACACGTCAATGGAATCCAAAGTTCTTCTTTTTCGTAATTAAAATTTTTACAAAATAAGTAAGCGAATAAACTGGAACACTAAGGAGATACAGTGTTTATTGTTTCTTTGCCAATAATCGAATGATTTGGACTAAAATAAAAACAATATATTCAACTTCACTTCCAAACCAGTGGAAACCTCATTGTCTACTGTCCACTAAACAGTTCATACAAACTAATAGGCAACAGTGCTAGTATGTGTGTTAACCTTCGTATTATTTGTGTAGTGTCTGTCCAGTATTGCTCTACATTCAGCACACATCTTTAAGTGTCTTTCCTTCCTTTTAGTGATATGTGCCGGAAGGACAAGGACTGTGACTATTTCTTCAGCTTGGACGTTGAAGTGGTCATAACGAACAAGAACACACTCAAAATTCTCATTGAACAAAACCTGCAAGTATAACTATAAATATATTGATTGTAATCTTGCAAGCTGATGTCGTATGATCACAAACCACACATAGTTCTTTTCTATTACACTGAAGTGCATAGATTATAGTTTTACTGACTGTATTTGACCAGATGAAGAAATATAATAACACTCATGTCACTCTTATTAGTCCTATTGTGGCACCGATGGTAACTCGAGCTGGTCGACTGTGGAGCAACTTCTGGGGAGCCCTCAGCGCAGATGGCTACTACGCCAGGTCCGAGGACTATGTGGATATAGTTCAAGGACACAGAGTGTAAGTTGCTTTAAATAAGAAAAGGAAAATGCAACAGCACCTATTACACTGGATATTATTTATATTTAGCTGTAACATGGCGATACGGAGTGTAATTCCTTTACAGGTTTTGTTATGTTTAAATATGAAGTACGCACAACGAGGAAACTCTTTATCTCACTGAGAGGCTGCATTTTATCACCACTCCAGTGTTTTAATTTTGTTACTGTGCTGGATTGAAATTAGTGTGTAATTATCATCCAGAGTGGGGGTAGTGTTACAAGAATGCTCTGAATCCTCTGTGCGTGGTGACGTCAGCCAGTGTGCTTGTCGTAGCATAGGTGTGTGTAGATGGGAGAGACAGCGAGAGTCAGATGAATGGAGACGCAGACTGAGTTCACATCCCGCATGTTGGGCTGCGAACGGAGCAGGTGTAGCGCAGCAAATACACAGTTTGATCACATGGTGCAGGTGTCAAATAAAGTAAGAAGTCTGCAAGAACCCAGCAAAGTGGCTAAAGCAACAATGAACAGTGACTGCATGGAGATGACAACAGGTCTAATATGTTCTGGCCACAACATATTAACTAATTATTATTCACCTCATGTATTAGAGGAGGACATAAAATTGATCTAGCGCCACATGGTGGACACAGAATGTGATTTTATAAAGATTTGTTGTCATGCAAATTCAGTGGCGTGTTTGTCTACAGCACGCACTAGACTATTCATTATTATATCCCAGTGTTGCCATATATATGGTCTAAAACTGTCTTTTTGGTAGGGGTGTGTGGAACGTCCCATATGTGTCCAGTGTGTACCTGGTGAAGGCCAGCCTCCTTCGAACAGAGCTCACAGACTACAAGCTGTTTAACTCACACAACCTTGACCCTGACATGGTATTCTGCCACAGCGTTCGCAGCAAGGTCAGTAAGTGAAAAAAGAGGGATTCCATGTAGACACGAGGGACTGACTACTGCATGTAAAACATAGTCTGAGTTCATTTTGACTTCCTCTTTCTTTGCTTCTTCTGATATTTCTGATCATAAATAATGTAACTGTGTTTAAGCTCTAATAAAACATTCACTCTAAATGTAAACACGTCCATTATAATATTTGACCTGTTGTAAATCTTTCCTCCAGGGAATCTTCATGTATCTAACCAACATGCACACCTTTGGACGCATCCTGTCAACAGAAAACTATCAGACGACCCATCTTCATAATGACCTGTGGCAGATCTTTGAAAACCCTCTGGTGAGACTCTGAGTGAATGCCTGAAATATCTACTGAGCACTGTTAATATTAATAGCTGTTGTAGTGCTGGCAATAGGGTCGCTGTTTGGCACTTGATAGACCAAAGTTACAGGACGGCCATTTTCCTCTGATGTCACCCTCAAGGTGGAAAACTCAAATGTTGTAATGATGTCATACTGCTTTGTTCCAGGTTGCTAATCATATAAAATCATTATTATTTCACCAGTATTTTAGACATACCAGTCTTAAAACAGTATTTGAACAACTGTTGCTACATCAGCAGTAGGTTTAACGGTAACATAATGTGTACCAGAGGAACAGTCACAGAAGTCATTATTGCATTTATAGTAAATGTGGTAGTCCTGCTGTTAACATAATAGTTTATTGGAGGACATTGTAAACTTGCCGCTGTATTGTATATGTTTCTTTCAGGACTGGGAGGAGCGTTACATTAGCGAGAACTACACTTACATCATGAAAGACAAGCTGATTGAAACTGTGAGTGGCATCACAGATGACCTACACACACATTACATGAGCTGTTTGCATTGAAATAGAGTAAGATAAAGACTGATATTTTTCCAAGAGAAAGTACAGAACTTATTTAAATTGCTATTTTTTTCCTGCAAATACTGTCACTTGTTGAAACTTTATCCAAGCAAGTTTAAAAGAAAGAATTATATCAACAGTTTTTGTTTCATTTGATAAATGTTTAATAGTGTATGTACCATTAATAATTTAATGTCACCAACAATCAATCACCTCAATATTAGTAACACCAAAATATATAATACATTTAAATATAATTAAATGTACCATATTATATTTCTATTATTGGATGTTGATTGTTGTACTATAATATGTATTATGTATTATATTAGTACCTTTCGCCTTTTATCTCATATCCCATATAATATAATAATTCAGATAATAATAATAATAATAATAATAAATTTGAATTACAGCTCTGTATTAATGCAGGCACACTAATACACTAATTAATACACAAATGACCATTACTTAATCGTATCATGTAGTAGTCTTATGTACAGTGTTTACTCTGCTGCTATTAACCAGGTCACCGTTACTTACTACTTATCTCTACCATGAAAAAAAAGCATGAATATACAGTACCAAAATGTGTCCAACTTTTTGACTGGTACTGTATATATATTAATGGATTTTTTTTCTTTGGTTATTGACTGTGGTATAAGCGGAATAATACAAAATAAAAAGAATAGTACCAAAAATGTCCAAGAAAAGAAAAGTTGATGTAGAGGGAAGGCAATTTAATGAGAGATGGGAAAGCAAATACATGTTTGTGCTTAATGGAGACATGCCGGTATGTCTCCTGTGGTGGTACTCAAGGAATACAACATACAGCGGCACTTTGTCACCAAACACAGAGCCAACTATATTAACCTTAGCCACCAAGAAAAACAACAGGAAGTCCAAGAATTAAAAGGCAGCCTGCATTCTCAACAGAATATGTTCACAAAAGTTACAGCCAAAAATGATGCAGCAGTGAAAGCTGCTTTAGTGTGGCTGAAGAAATCACCCGATATTCAAAGTGTTTTTCAGAGGGTGGGTTTTTAAAGCAGTGTCTGCTGAAGGTATGTGAGCAGGTGTGAAACAGGTTTTTGACAATGACAGCTTTTCAAGAAACGCTATCACAGACGAGTCAGGGAGCTAGCAGGAAATCTAAGAAGAAGATAAGATAAGAAGATACTTTATTCATCCTGCAATGGGAAATTCTCTCCTTACAGCAGCATAGAACACAACAACAATACACACTGGATAGAAAAAAGCAGCAAAGAACAGAGTATAGGCAGGTAAAGACATAACAGGTTAAAGTGACATATTAAAGTGACAGTTGCAATAAATAGTATATAAGCACTATGAAATTATGTACAGAGGTAGAAATATATATGTATAATAATAATATATATAGCAGTGTATGTTTGGTGGGTTATGACTGTGATGTGTTGAACAGTTTAATGGCAGTGGGAAGGAATGATTTAAGGTGTCTCTCAGTGGTACAGCAGGGCATCCTCAGTCTATCACTGAATGTGCTTCTGCAGTTGTTAACTAGACTGAAACAGAGGATGAGAGGGATTGTCCATGATGTCCAGGAGTTTGGACAGGATCCTCCTCTCAACGACATCTTTCAGGGTGACCCCAAGGACTGACCCTGCCTTCTTAAGAAGTTTGTCAATCCTATGGGCATCAGCAGATTTCACACTGTTACCCCAGCACACCGCAGCATAAAAAAGAACACTGGCTACCACTGACTGATAAAACAATTTCAGAATATTAACGGAAACATTGAAGGACCTGAACTTCCTAAGAAAATAAAGTCGGCTCAGGCCCTTCTTGTAGGTGTGATGTATGTTGTTGATGTTGATTGTCCAGTCCAGTTTGTCCAGGTACAGTCCCAGCTATTTGTAGGACTGAACCATGTCGATGTCCATCCCCCGGATTGAGACAGGAGTAAGTGGTGACTTCTGCTTTCTGAAGTCAACCACCAGCTCCTGTGTTTTGTCAATGTTCAGTGACAGGTGGTTATTTTCACACCAGTCTACAAAAGCACCGATGACACTCCTATACTCCCCCTCCTCTCCCCCTCTCACACATCCCACTATAACACTGTCATCAGAGTACTTCTGTAGATGGCATGAGTCACTGCTGTATGTGAAGTCAGTGGTGTACAAAGTCAATAAAAATGGAGCGAGGACAGTCCCCTGGGGGGCACCGGTGTTACTGACTACCAGGTCTGACACACCACCCTGTAGCCTCCCATATTGTGGTCTACCGGTGAGGTAGTCAGTGATCCAGGTCACCAAGCAGCTGTCCAACTGCAGTGCACTCAGTTTGTCTGCTAGCAGCACAGGCAGTATGTTGAGAAATCAAAGATGACACAGCTGGCTGAAGAAGCACGCAGTTATCTGGCTTTTCATTAGCTGTTGATGAAAGCACTGATAATAATGATACGGTGCAGCTAGCCATTTTTTAAGAGGCGTGAAGACGGACTTGTTTGTCATGGAGGAGCTCCTGGATGTGACTGCCACTGGACGTACATAAGTAAAATGAAATTCCCCTGGGGAAAGTTGGTGGGGCTGACTACTGATGGTGCACCTGCAATGTGTGGTGAGAGAACTGGACTGGTTGGACTGATGGAAGAGAAAATGTAAAAAAGTAACTGCCACACACCCCTGACAGCTTACCATTGATTATCCACCAAGAAGCTCTGTGTGGAAGATTCTGGAACTGGATGACGTGATGACCACAGTCATGAAAATGATGAACTTCATTCAGGTGGGGCCTGAATCACCGTCAGTTCCAACTGTTTTTGAAGGAGGTGGGCTCGTAACATGGAGATGTGTCGTACCAGAAGTACGGTGGCTGAGAAGGAGCGCCATCCTCAAACATTTTTTGAGCTTCGGGAAGAAATGGAAAACCCTTGTCTGAACTGTCAGATCCAAACTGGCTGTGTGATTTAGCTGTTGTGTTACATAACAGAGCATCTCGCCCAACTGAACCAGAGATTGCAGGGCCGCAAACATATCATAACGGGGATGTACAACGCGATCACAGCTTTCCATCTGAAACTGCGCCTATGCAAGTCCCAACTCCAACAGGACAGTCTTGCCCACTTTCCTGTCTGTCGGAGCATCTCAACCTCAGTTCTGGGTGCTTTTTCTTGCGCACGATTGGCTATCGAAGTGAACCGGTTGATTAATGAATTTGATCGGCGCGTCTCTGACTTAAAGCACTTAACCTTTGCCATCTTTTCCAATCCTTTTACCACCAACGTCAACAGTGCAGCACATCACCTTTAGATGGAGTTAATAGAACTTCAATGCAACAGTAGTTCCAAGATGCTGCAGTCGAGGAGTTTACCGCCTCCTCCCCCCTGCCTTGATGCCACAGCTCCAACTTCATGCTGCTCATGTCCTGTCCATGTTTGGAAGCACCTACCTGTGCGAACAGATGTTTTCAATCATGAATCTGAACAAGACCAAGCACAGATCACGCATTAGCGATGACAACCTCCACTCTGTTTTACGGATTGCTTCCGCACAAAACCTAAAGCCAGACATCGACGGACTGACAGCAGGAAAACGGCATCAGTCATCCGGCCAGAAAACAAGTAGGTAAGCATTTTTAAAAACCTTCAGCTATATACAATATTATGAAATGTATTTCAATCAAGAATAGGTCCAATGTAATATGCGTGCATTCTAATGGTTGTGATTGCATTTTGTTTGTTTTTTGTTTGTTGTTATGTGCAGGGATTGATCCATGGATTAGGATGGTTGGTGTGTGTTATGGTGTCTCAGGGGGAGGAGAGATCTACTTGGTGTGTGCAGGACCAGGCAGCACACTGTCACATCCACCTTCGTCTACGTCATGTCTGAGTTACCTCAACCAGAACCTGTATTATGTATATTCCTTTGTATATGTGCACAGTGTGTGTTCATGAAGCCACATGTTTACTGTAATCAAAGCCATTCCTCATTGGTTGGGCTTATGCACACTGCCAGGCTATCTGCCGCCATTTGTTTTTGTAAAATCATACATGATCTTGTTTTTTTGTTGTTGTTGTTACCAAACTCATTTTTTAAATAAATTGTACAATAGTTGTACACTTGAATGTCTACTTGCCATTGTTTTTCCTAGACTTCTGCTTTCAGAGCTATTTATTAATTACATTGTTACTAAAACCAATAATAATTGAATGCAAAGGTAATTATGTGATATGATAAAGAGTAGATACATTTATATAGTCTTGCTGTTACAGCCGGCCCATTGAGGGCAACCATAATGCTCATGTGGCCTGGAATGAAATTGAGTTTGACATCCCTGTCTTATATGCACTCGTACCTTAAGTCACTATACGGTTAAATTGTGCCATGTCTTCTGTCCTCAGCCTTGTCCTGATGTATACTGGTTCCCACTTTTCTCTGATGTTGCTTGTAATCACCTTGTTGAAGAAATGGAACACTGTGGCAAGTGGTCAGGAGGAGTCAATGTGGTATGTTATCATATGGGTTTGTTCCGGGGTGGTAGCTGTGTTTGTGTTTCTATCCTATTGTGATTTGCATCAGGGTGTTGACGACAAAACAGAGACCTAACAGTTTCCAAGTTAAAGTACTGAACTTTAATGGTTATACTCCCTTAAACATAAACACAGAATTATGGGTTAAATAGACTATTACTAATCTTTTTTTAAATTTTATTTGATTTCTGAAAATCATCTCCCGAAACGCAAGATTGGCGTCTCGCAAACCCCCAGGGGGCCGCGACCCCCATGTTGGGAAGCCCAGTCTGCTAACCGGCAATGACGAGACTTTACTTTACTTTTTCGTGTGGGTCTCCAGCTGTGTGGGTCTCAGTCACGTTGGACAGGTGGGCACCTTATACAGGAAATTTAATGCGTATGTTAATGGGGAGTAAAACAGGACTGTGAAAAAGTGGTCATTACAAGCAGGGGGCCGTCTTATAGAGGTGGTCGGTACACCAGGTTTGACTGTAAATATGTCTTGTCATTAGTAATGTCAGTAACTAAATCCATCATTTGAGACCCCTGTAGATCAGAGCAAGCATTGTGAAAAAAATACAGATCTTCAGTTACATCTTATGTTTGTGGGATGAGTTGCTGTTAGGTATTTGGCCAACAGTATCTGTCATGAATACCTGCTATAAATTTCTTGCATTTACTTATTTACATTTATATAATCATGGACATGTTTTCTTGATGCTTCATTACTTAAGCTATTCGTTTGAACTGATTTTCTTGTTTGACAGGACACCAGAATCCAAGGTGGCTATGAGAATGTTCCCACAATCGATATCCACATGAATCAAATCAACTTTGAAAAGGAATGGCAAAAATTCTTACAGGAGTACATAGCACCAATAACAGAGAAAATGTATCCTGGTTACTTCACCAAGGTAAGACTTGTGAACACAGGTGGAACCATCAAGTTCAAACTATAATAGTGACCCGTTCTCATGAAATGAAAGTACAGAAAGCCTAACTTTTAGAGAAAATCTAAGATTCCAGAAGCAGTGGTGGTCCGTCAGGGCCAACAAGGCCTTCTCTGATAGCCTAGAGATTGTCAGAATCAGTTGTAAAACAAAATTATAATTTAATGTATATTTAATTTTTTTTTTCATTACTGCAATATGTATTTTACAAAGTTCATCAGTCTGTTAACCTCATTACATTGCAACTCTCTCCGTTGCTCCGTTTCCTATGCTGCTCATGTAAATTAAAGTTTTATCCAAACTGATTTTCCACCTGTGCCATCTCTGGGTGAAAAATCTGATTCGAGGCTTTCATAATTGCACGTGAATCCCCTCTGTTATTGAACCAAACATGGACGATGTTGATTGCCACATTTCTTAACCAATCAGGCTGAAGGTTTGCCATGTTGAGTGTATTCTTTGACATACCAGAGCCTTCTAGCTGGCGTAACTGCCCACGTCGTCTGGTATGTGTACATGTGTGTTATGTACATAGTACATAGAAGGAGGAGAAGAAAAAGGATCTTTTATTGGAACTGAAATGCACAGATTTACTGTACAACAGTGTCATTGAACTCTGTATAAAGAAAGAAAAGAGGATGGTGCAGCATTCAGTCATAATGTTATGACGATGTTATTCTAAGGTGGTTTAATTGTGGGAGCATGAAACTGATGGTGAAGGTGTAAAATTCACAGCCCACCACTGTTCAGAAGGAAATGTATTTTGTTTGTTTTGTCTTTTTCTGCAAATTGAATGATGACCTAAGACCTGCAAGAGACCTGGTTCTCATTAAAGCTATACTCCCACTCAACTAACAGCCTGGCGTACAAAATGCATTCCACCCAAAATGCAGCATATCAATTAATAAATATCGTTTATTATTTGGTCAAGTTTCAATGCATAATTCAAACGAAACCATGCATAATGAAAGGGAATTCTATGGGTAGATTTGTTTTGGATTTTCTACCTGGCAGCCATTTTCCTGTGTGGCCTGGAGATCTGGGGAAGCCCTTGGGGAAGACACACTTCCGTGTGACGTCACCGAATTTCAAAATGGCCCTTTGTTTACTTCATATTTTTCGGCCTTCACTGGCTTCAAATCAGAATTGTTCTCTGTATTCCACTGTGCTAAAATATGACCGTTATATCAGGCTGTAGAATACCATTCATCCTGCTGAATAAAAATATCCTGGTTACTTTAAAAATTCTTCACATGCCTTGAAAGTGGGAGTAAACCTTTAAACTGCAGCTTATCCTGTTCCTTTTTTCTCCTAATTTATTTTCAAACAGGATATGTACACCTTTCTTATTTCATTTATTTTCAAAAAGGAGACTTTTTAACCTTAACCATAACCTCCACCAAGGGAGGAGGTTATGTTTTTGCCGGCGTTGGTTGGTTTGTTTGTGAACAAGATAAAAGAAAAACTAACCAATAGATTTTGATGAAATTTTCAGGAGATGTCGGAAGTGGCCCAAGGAAGAATTGATTAGATTTTGGTGGAATTTTTTATTTATTTTCTCCTGCCTGTGTGTGTGGTTTGGAGTTTTATGTGTGGAGATGTGCAGCGCGATCACGTAGGTGTGTGCATGCATGTTTTGGTCAAAGCCACATCTTTCTTGATCAGAGGTAACATTAGCCCGTTTTAATATACTTCCTTGTCTCCTGCCTGTGTGTGTGTTTTTGTAACAACTCTTAAAGTGTTACAATTTTCTAATGACTGAATTCAGAGGGTTACATCATGGGAAAATGAAATGCCAACATGGGGAAACTGAGCAGCCTTGGCGGAGGTCTGCACTCTCTGAGTGCTTTCTAGTTAATCATACTTTCACTAAAAAACTAGTTTTATGATTCCACTGTAAAGCAATTGTTCAACCAAAATAAATTCTGTTTTATTCCTTTATGGGTCATTGTAAATACTACTACTACTACTATTACTTCTAATAATAATGATAATGATAATAGTAATGATAATATTAATAGTGAAATACCGTATACCAGGATATTTGCAGAGACGATTATCATACTAAAGCTCTCAGCAACACTGACCAGCAGGTAAATGAGGAGGTGCTGGCAGGAAACAGGAGCTACAGGACCTGGTGATGCAGGTGATCTGCCCTTCTCTCCCTGCTTCTCTGCTGTCTCTCTGAAAATGAATGCTAGACCAGGAACAGAGCTGATGCTTTTCTTTACTGAACAGGAACTACAAGGGGAATACACAGACCCTGTCACAATTTCTATGCTAATACTTGCATGACCTCTCTCTGTCTGTGTCTTTGCAGGCTCAGTTTGACTTGGCCTTTGTAGTGAGATATAAGCCAGATGAGCAGCCCTCTTTGAGACCACACCATGACGCCTCCACATTCACTATAAACATTGCACTCAATCAACTGGGCCTTGATTACCAGGTGAGTGTGTTTAAAGGTTGGTAGATCTGTAGATCTCCAGTTGTTAGCTTATGGTCACTACAAACAAGAACAGTGAGTGAGCACCAAATGTTATTCAGCCAACATGCAATTCCATTATCCATGTAAGTGTTCATATCAGACATAACCAACATAGAATATATTTTAATTATACACACATATGGTCAAGACAGTACAACACGTAACACGTTAATCAAGTTAACACAAATTATTCAAATACATACACAATGCAATACACAATGGGTCAGTAGAGCCCCAAGGCTTATTTTTGAAAACATCAGTTTTCACATGAACATAGAGTAGCTCACCCAACACAAAGGTTTGACAAAGTAATGGAATCAGAGTCAAATAATGTCAAATGCAATGGCATCGTCTGCCTGGCATGTACATCTACACCCTGGTGTTTCAAACCTTCCATTTATCTCATTTCTGTGCTTGTGACTCTAGAATGTCACATAAAGCTAAAGTTTGGAGCCTTGTTTATTTTGCATCCATGTCGCATCGCATTCCCTGCATCGCCAAGAAACTGGACTAAACAATCAGCCATTATACCATTTTAAAGCTTCATGCTACATAGGTTTGAGCAAACTAATAAGTGAAGCCGGTGTGATGATATGTAATGTGTAAAAAGTCCTGCAATGCTTTCTGATGAGTAAACCTAACATTTCAGAATATGTACATTTTTGAAGTATAATACCTATAATATTTGATCACGGCACACAGCAGTCAAAATAAATATGATGAACTGTAAGGCAAAGTGTTAAAAAGATTGTACTGAAATTATCAAGACAACAGGCAAATAAAGTTAGAATTTATCAGAAACAGATATATAGACCTATAAAAAAATGACCTATAAATATAATAGACCTATAAATAAAGACCTATAAATATAATAGACCTATAAATAAAGAACTATAAATATAATCGACCTATAAATAAAGAACTATAAATATAATAGACCTATAAATAAAGACCTATAAATATAATAGACCTATAAATAAAGACCTATAAATATAATACACCTATAAATAAAGACCTATAAATATAATACACCTATAAATAAAGACCTATAAATATAATAGACCTATAAATATAATATAAATAAAGACCTATAAATATAATAGACCTATAAATAAAGACCTATAAATATAATAGACCTATAAATAAAGACCTATAAATATAATACACCTATAAATAAAGACCTATAAAATATAATATAAATAAAGACCTATAAATATAATAGACCTATAAATAAAGACCTATAAATATAATAGACCTATAAATAAAGACCTATAAAATATAATATAAATAAAGACCTATAAATATAATAGACCTATAAATAAAGACCTATAAATATAATAGACCTATAAATAAAGACCTATAAATATAATATAAATAAAGACCTATAAATATAATAGACCTATAAATAAAGACCTATAAATATAATAGACCTATAAATAAAGACCTATAAATATAATAGACCTATAAATAAAGACCTATAAATATAATAGACCTATAAATAAAGACCTATAAATATAATATAAATAAAGAACTATAAATATAATGGACCTATAAATAAAGAACTATAAATATAATAGACCTATAAATAAAGAACTATAAATATAATAGACCCATAAATAAAGAACTATAAATATAATAGACCTATAAATAAAGACCTATAAATATAATAGACCTATAAATAAAGAACTATAAATATAATCGACCTATAAATAAAGAGCTATAAATATAATAGACCTATAAATAAAGAAATATAAATATAATAGACCTATAAATAAAGAACTATAAATATAATCGACCTATAAATAAAGAACTATAAATATAATCAACCTATAAATAAAGACCTATAAATATAATAGACCTATAAATAAAGAACTATAAATATAATAGACCTATAAATAAAGACCTATAAAATATAATATAAATAAAGACATATAAATATAATAGACCTATAAATAAAGACCTATAAATATAATACACCTATAAATAAAGACCTATAAAATATTATATAAATAAAGACCTATAAATATAATAGACCTATAAATAAAGACCTATAAATATAATAGACCTATAAATAAAGACCTATAAAATATAATATAAATAAAGACCTATAAATATAATAGACCTATAAATAAAGACCTATAAATATAATAGACCTATAAATAAAGACCTATAAATATAATATAAATAAAGACCTATAAATATAATAGACCTATAAATAAAGACCTATAAATATAATAGACCTATAAATAAAGACCTATAAATATAATAGACCTATAAATAAAGACCTATAAATATAATAGACCTATAAATAAAGACCTATAAATATAATATAAATAAAGAACTATAAATATAATGGACCTATAAATAAAGAACTATAAATATAATAGACCTATAAATAAAGAACTATAAATATAATAGACCTATAAATAAAGAACTATAAATATAATAGACCTATAAATAAAGACCTATAAATATAATAGACCTATAAATAAAGAACTATAAATATAATCGACCTATAAATAAAGAGCTATAAATATAATAGACCTATAAATAAAGAACTATAAATATAATAGACCTATAAATAAGAACTATAAATATAATCGACCTATAAATAAAGAACTATAAATATAATCAACCTATAAATAAAGACCTATAAATATAATAGACCTATAAATAAAGAACTATAAATATAATAGACCTATAAATAAAGACCTATAAAATATAATATAAATAAAGACATATAAATATAATAGACCTATAAATAAAGACCTATAAAATATAATATAAATAAAGACCTATAAATATAATAGACCTATAAATAAAGACCTATAAATATAATAGACCTATAAATAAAGACCTATAAATATAATATAAATAAAGACCTATAAATATAATAGACCTATAAATAAAGACCTATAAATATAATATAAATAAAGACCTTTAAATATAATGGACCTATAAATAAAGACCTATAAATATAATAGACCTATAAATAAAGAACTATAAATATAATCGACCTATAAATAAAGAACTATAAATATAATCAACCTATAAATAAAGACCTATAAATATAATAGACCTATAAATAAAGAACTATAAATATAATAGACCTATAAATAAAGAACTATAAATATAATAGACCTATAAATAAAGACCTATAAATATAATAGACCTATAAATAAAGAACTATAAATATAATAGACCTATAAATAAAGAACTATAAATATAATAGACCTATAAATAAAGACCTATCTCTATTCTAAGCGGACTTCAAATAAAGGTGGCTCTTTGATATTTATGCTGATTTTCAGACGTACACAAGAAGTTGTAATGTTTCCTGCAGCCAGACCTTTTTTAAACAATTGGATTCAATACTTTCTTAATTTATTTGGTCTAATAAAACAGATTAAGCAGAAAATTACTGCACTCAATGTAGCTCAATGTACAAATGTAGCTTGTATTATTGATTATGACCACATAATCAATAATACAAATGAAGATCCATGGGTAGAGATAGAAAAGTATTAGCTACAGCCCAATAGCTTAATTCTAGCACTTTTTTCCACATAAAAAATAAAAAGTAAATTTCATAATAAAAAGTACAGTAAATACTTGGAAAAAAGTTTTAAAAAAATAAAATATTAGGTGAAGAAATAGGAATTCCTTAACATGTACAAATTTGGAATAATCCAAAATGCCAAATGCCAAATGCCTATCCAAAATGCTCAATTACTCTGGGAGATGCAGATAAATTCTGGAATTCTAAATACTAAAATGCTTTTTGGTATTGTAAGAAAATTAGAAAAATGTGGGAAAACATTGAATCTCACTGACGTGTAACTGTTAAGTTTCACCAGAACTCTGTCTGTTTCAAAATGTTGGGGAAATAAAATCTTAGTCATGAAGTGTGTGTATGTGTGCATATATGTATATGTATTTGTATATGTATAGATGTGTGTATTGGTATGTGTTTATATCAATATATTATCTTTTCCTTTTTTCTACTTCATTTTGTTATAGACTCTGTCCACTCAATTAAATCCAATTATTAAAAAAAGAAACCCTACTGGAGTGATGAATAGTGTCAAAACATATCCTCATTTGGTGTTTAGATGATGATGATGATGATGATGATGGTGGTGGAGGCCATTGTCTAATGTCACTCCAGAGTCTAGAGGACAGCAGAAGAAACATTTGCAGAACCAGTAACAGTTAACAGTTTTTTAAGTTTTGCAGTTTAACAGGGACATTTCATAGTAAGTTAACCTGGCTGTGAAACTAGTCTTTTCAATTTCAAACTTAAAACCAGGATAAAACAAGCCAAACCACCCTGTGTTCCTGTCAGATGATATTGTGTGTTGTATTGTGACTGCAGGGTGGTGGATGCAGGTTCCTCCGTTATGACTGCTCCATTCAGGCCCCTCGTAAAGGCTGGGCCCTCATGCACCCAGGCCGCCTCACCCACTACCACGAGGGCCTGCCGACCACCGCTGGTGTCAGGTACATTGCAGTGTCTTTCGTGGATCCCTGAACTCCAAAAGATGGTACCTGCTGGACCACACCAAGCATGATGCACACTGACCACATCACGCTGCTTTTCATTTTCTGATTTTGAGTGTTGACCATTTCTGTATTCATTACCTCTTTTGCTTATTTTAATGATAATGTGTCTAATTTAAAACACACACTGCTCTACAATGTAGTGAACAAAAACACAATGGAGGAGGACCTTGCATTGAACATTTCATCAGGTTTGAGGAGTACTGGGTCAAAAGTAACACTCATATCAAATAGTCTCACATGAAATGGTTTTACATAAATGCATGAGTATTTGCTGCCAGCAGTGTTATTAGTGTAGTCAAGACGAGATTACAGTCCAGGCAGAGAGGCCCGGGTTAACTCATGCTGTGAATATCAAGGTTAAATTCTTTATCAGGACATGGTTGTACAACAGAATACACATCTCCTATTCTTGTTCTCTGAAAAATAGATGTTATTTTAGAACCAAGTCGAAGTAACACTTGGATCATTTGTCACTTCTATGCAGCAGAATTCAGACCATTTACAAACTTCACTTCAGGTATGACAGTTCTGCCTTACAATGCCACCATTCATTCATCAGTGTGACACAAGCCCAGAATGCTTCATATCAACACATGTTGGTGTCTGGTAAGGTATGAATCTGAGCTTTACATTGAGGGGAAACTCAGACACCACATTTGGAAGATTTCAAGCTCTGAAAACTACCTGACTCAGCTCACACTACATGGCTGATTGTAAGCTGCCAGGTTGTGGTTGTTGAATAAAGAGTCAATTGCTCAATACCTTGAAGCTATGGTTTAATTTGTTGTAAAATATGTTTAATTTAAAGCAGATTTCATATAGGACCATATTAAAATAAATCCTGCTGGCTTGTTCTTTTTTACAGACTCTAGGTCAGTGAAAACATCTCATTGTAACAACAGGATCCACAATGTTTACAGTGAACAATGTTGGTGTTTCTGATAAGATCTGAACTTTACATTGAGGTATAACTTGAGTAAATCAGATCATGTAAGTAATGGGATCTGGTGGGAGCAGGTTTGATTTTATGCATTTTATCAGCTGTCAATGGTAACTGTTAAAGTGGATTATTTATTAATATGAATGATTGCAGGGTCATCCCCAGATCAGGGACTAAACACTGGATATAGTATCACGGGAAAGATGTTAAGTGTTGTCAGTATTTGAAATATAATTAACAATTAAAGGGGAGCAGTGAAGGAGTGAATCTGAGCACAGACTCACAACCAACACTTGTCTCCCAACACACATGCAAATATAGTAAATCACAGAAAGCAACTCTCTGACAGTATTACACCTCTGATTCAAAAAAGGTTGTGACACGCTGTAAAAAGTTAATAAAACAATGAATAATAAGTATATAAGAATAACTTCCAAATCCTTTTTGATATTCAGTTCTGTTGAAAATTGTACAAAGACAATATATTTTAAGTTGTACCTCATCGACTTCATAGATTTTAGTAAATTATTGCTTACTCAGAATTTGAATATTAGAGTTCTGACAGGGGCAACAAAAGACTGGGAAAGTTGTGGAATGCTCAAAAACACCTGACTGGACCTTTGCACAGGTAAAGAGGTTCATTGATCGTGGGCAGTGGTTAGAGCCTGCACCTACCGAGGCTACAGTCCTCGACCCGTGGCCATTTGCCGCATGTCTTCCCCCCCCACTCTCTCTCCCTCATTTCCTGTCACCTCTTTGGTTGTCCGATCAATAAAGGCATAAAATGCCCCCAAAAAATAACGTTAAAAAAAATCAGCTTCTGTCGTAGGGAAAAGGCCAATATGACCATGTTTTTGTTTTTGGTATTGTAACCTTGTTTGCCATCAGACTCATAGAGGTAAAAAAACAAAAACAAACACTAGAGCCGACACGCTATTAGCTTTCACTGGCAGAACATGGCCGCCATCTTATGTAGGGAAACGTGCTGCCTTTTTATTATGCCTATTTACATGAGAATGTTTACTAATAAATAGGTGATATGGCACTAATATATACTAATAATGGTGTTATGGATTAGCAGAAACTTATCAGTATTGCTGTGTAGGGCCTATATATATATATATATATATATATATATATATATATATATATATATATATATGGATTTAATTAAAGATATCTTGAAATAATTTTTGATATCCTTAATTGTATTACAGATATTTGTATAACAATTATAGATATGTTAAATATAAATTTTGAGCCTATTTCAATGGAGCCTATTTATGATATCTGAAACTGAATGAATGAATGAATGAAAGTGTTTATTTTGAACATAAATTATAAGATAAATAACTCAAATATTATTTACAACGTCCAAAATGTATTTACAGCCAATTATATATATCCAGACAACTATTCCAAACTACAACTAAACAACTTCCATATATTTAATAATCTTTATCAACCTTTTGTAAATGATCTGGCAGATCAAAAACAGATGTCTCTACATCATCCCGAAGGCGGATCGTCTGCTCAGTCAGGTCAAAGTTGGCTTTTGTAAAGTGATCGCTACAGACGGGGTCATGCACCTTGGGGTACCAGACTTCATGTCTTCACATCAGCCGTGCCCACCTGGCACGCCGGTTGGGATCACTTGGGAATCTGAAAATTTGAGGTACATCTATCAGACTGTGTAGAGCCGTATCGACTTTCTGGTGAATTGTTGCTGTTCTGTGGGGAGGATACGAAACACAGTCGTACTAGGGCTAACTGTGCATCTTGTAAATTACTGTCTTGATGCACATTGGAATACATTTATGAAGCAGACTGTTATTTCTCTAAATTACCTATAAAAAGATATTCCTTCCCAACGTCCAACAACATTCCCACATGATTACACTCCGTCGGCCTGTCTGAACTGTAGTGTAGCACTGAAAGACCCTTATCTCTACTGTTGTAAGATGGCCGCTCTATTTGCCACGAAAACCACTAGCATGTCCGCTATAGTGTTTTTTTTTAACCTCTCTGATCAGACCTCTCTCTCTCTCTCTCTCTCTCTACATATATATATATATATATATATATATATATATAGATATATATAGATATACATATGGATATATGATATTTACACAATTATTTATCTATTTACACGATTTTGTCATCTATCTTATGTTAGCAGAAATTAACATGCACTCTTTCTAGCTCTCTGGCCAGTGTTGCTGTCTGCTCGGCCCCTTAGTGACACACGGTTGCTGTTCTCTCAGCCCCTTCTATATGTCTATTAACTATATTGCCAGTACAGTGTCGTAGATTGTGCATCTGTGCCTTGAATCTCAATCTGTGCCTTTTCCATCCCTGGGACATTATTTGTACAACTATAAACGACAACTGATTGTAAACACACATTAATATTAAGCAAAGTATCTTACACATTGATCTAATTACAAATTTAAGGTATATGATTTTTTTAACTAATAAAAACAATCTAGAACACATAAAAATAGCATTTTCTACCTGTTCACACTCTTAGACACTACACTTTACAATGGAATATAATGATTAAAATCCCTCAGAAACCTTTTCTTTCTGTGATTGTTTTATGACTCCATATCCCATCTATGTGTTCAGTAACTGTTCTTCATAAGGATCCATAATAATTTAGTAAAAACACAGTTTACTCAGTCACTCAGTCCTGTTAACCCAACACATTGTACCACTGAAGACCAAAATTAAGTAATCTTTCTTTTCTCTATATGTAATGATATTGTAATTAGACTGAGAAGATCAATCTCAACATTCAATCTTATTATTCTTATTATTTTAATTTTTTTCTTAGATGTCTTTTGTTTATTTAAACAAAATTATTAGAATATCATCATCAATCATCTTCACGCTGTTAGCATGGATGCTATGTGGCTATATTGAATGTATTTGCTAATTTTATGCTAAAAACGTATTCCCGTAACTTAACTAATTTTTCTATTTTAAAAAAAGGATAAATTACACTTTTCAATTATTTTTGCTTCATCATTTATCCAATTGTTTAATAAATGACAATAAAATCTTGTTTGAACTTGATGTTTGGTTCTTTAAAAGATAGAAACGGCTTTACATTTATAGAAAAATACATGCATGTGTATGTAGTATTTTTTTGTCACAAATATCAATTATTTAAACTTGTGAGCAATAATCTCAATAAAATTATCACTTTGCTGAGGGAAAACCAGAGGAATAATTTTATATGCTTTCAATAATGCTCTTTAAATGACAGATGTGTTTAGATAACAGGGCAGAGAAAATGTGACCATTTTGTGCTTTGAAACCTTGTAAAAAATGAAATGAAGTTGCCTGAGATAATATTCAGTATGTATTATAATATTCAGTGGTTTAAAAAAGATTTAGAAAAATTAACTATACTTATATAACTATATATAAATATATAACTATATATATTTATATATAAATATATATAACTATATATATATATATATATACACACACACACACACTTTAACCAGTATATAGTTTAGGCTGCAGTTTCGCTTCTCAACAGACTCCTCCTACAGGAAACTCACCGAACAGCTGGGGGGTTTTTATTTTCTTTTTTTTTTCTTTTTTTAGCTGAGTCGAGTTGTAGAAGGAGGTGACACTTAACTAACAACCCTACAGGTCCCGCGATCTATCCGGTAAGTTGCTGCAGTTACCTTTATTCTTTTAAAAAAGGAGTCCAGGCACACAAAAAGTCGTCCTTACAGAATGTGATGATGGCGTAAACGAAGACACGCAGAGAGAAGTGTGAGTCCGAGATGTAAACCCACCGCTGCACAGATCATGTGTGTTTTAGTCCTGACAGTATTAAATAAGCGCAGATTCGTGTGATTGTTGTATAAATGAATCTCTTTCGCTAAGACATACTGTAAAACGATCATTACATGTTGGCAGCAGTGAACTACATGTTTTTTTGCCGTCGTGGGTTGGTTTGTCAGTCTGTCAGCGTGCTTGTGCTTGTGGACCATTAGGCATTGACACACGGTTGTTACCAATAGACTGTTTCTGATGAATTTTGAAACTTTGTGACTCTTTGTGCGTGAGTTACACAGAACAATTGTTTTTTTTATGACTGTACACATTGTGAAAACTGTGAAAACGACACATTTGCAGATTAAATATAGTTTTGTCTATGAATATGTATCAGGATATTACACAATATGTATGTGAGACTTTGTTTAGTGAGTCAAGGAGTCAGGTCCGGGCTTGTAATAAATTCCGGCTGATTACCGTCTCACTAAATATCATGGTCATGGCCGTAGGCACCATTGAGGTCCGGACCTCGGTATTTTCTCAGACGTCTACATAATCAAAGTCGTGAAATAATTGCCATCCTCATCGGATCGCCTGTGTCTTCGTTTGTGTGTGTTTGTGTGTGTCGGTGGGGGGAGTGGATTATCTTGCCTCTACTACAACTCTTTGTTCAACACGGTGTTTCTCTGATTAAGTCAACAAACCAGACATGAATCTGAATCCACTGAAGAACAACACAGTAACTACATAGTTTATCAGAGGTCTGCTGGTGGTTCAGTGACGTCATCAGACATCAGCTGACTAATATCTCCTGTGTGGTCGTCCATCATGATGCAGCTGTTTAGTGATTCATTAACGAGCTCGTTAGCTAACATTAATTCATCCATCTGATGTCAGACTGGTAAACTTTAACTAGAGTTTAAATACTTTTATTTTAATTCAGTTTGTGTAAAGGGTTTAAATGCATGTTAAAATGAGGTCACCATATTTATTTTTAATTTCACTGTAATATTAACCAATCAGAGGCCGGTAACATTTGCTTATAATTATCAGCTGACCCTGTGTTTACTGTCTGCACTGACACAGACTAACATGAAAAGAAGACTGCAGCAGTCATAGTGAAACAGGACATGATGAGAGAGGAAGAGGAAGTACTGTGACCAGGATAGGATCAGCAACACAAACCTATAGGCTCAATATAACAACAAAACAAACCTATAGGCTCAATGTAACAACAACACAAACCTATAGGCTCAATATGACAACAACACAAACCTATAGG
Organism: Chaunax sp. Z400; assembly: GCA_037577475.1. NCBI lineage: Eukaryota > Metazoa > Chordata > Actinopteri > Lophiiformes > Chaunacidae > Chaunax > Chaunax sp. Z400. The sequence goes on from CM075195.1 coordinate 28,620,228, forward strand.
CTCAATGTAACAACAACACAAACCTATAGGCTCATTATAACAACAACACAAACCTATAGGCTCATTATAACAACAACACAAACCTATAGGCTCAATATAACAACAACACAAACCTATAGGCTCATTATAACAACAACACAAACCTATAGGCTCAATATAACAACAACATAAACCTATAGGCTCATTATAACAACAACACAAACCTATAGGCTCAATATAACAACAACACAAACCTATAGGCTCAATATAACAACAACACAAACCTATAGGCTCATTATAACAACAACACAAACCTATAGGCTCATTATAACAACAACACAAACCTATAGGTTCAATATAACAACAACACAAACCTATAGGTTCAATAGAACAACAACACAAACCTATAGGTTCAATATAACAACAACACAAACCTATAGGCTCAATATAACAACAACACAAACCTATAGGTTCAATATAACAACAACACAAACCTATAGGCTCAATGTAACAACAACACAAACCTATAGGTTCAATATAACAACAAAACAAACCTATAGGCTCAATGTAACAACAACACAAACCTATAGGCTCAATATGACAACAACACAAACCTATAGGCTCAATGTAACAACAACACAAACCTATAGGCTCATTATAACAACAACAGAAACCTATAGGCTCATTATAACAACAACACAAACCTATAGGCTCAATATAACAACAACACAAACCTATAGGCTCATTATAACAACAACACAAACCTATAGGCTCATTATAACAACAACACAAACCTATAGGCTCAATATAACAACAACACAAACCTATAGGCTCAATATAACAACAACACAAACCTATAGGCTCATTATAACAACAACACAAACCTATAGGCTCATTATAACAACAACACAAACCTATAGGTTCAATATAACAACAACACAAACCTATAGGTTCAATAGAACAACAACACAAACCTATAGGTTCAATATAACAACAACACAAACCTATAGGCTCAATATAACAACAACACAAACCTATAGGTTCAATATAACAACAACACAAACCTATAGGTTCAATAGAACAACAACACAAACCTATAGGTTCAATAGAACAACAACACAAACCTATAGGCTCAATATAACAACAACAGAAACCTATAGGCTCAGTATAACAACAACACAAACCTATAGGCTCAATATAACAACAACACAAACCTATAGGCTCATTATAACAACAACACAAACCTATAGGCTCATTATAACAACAACACAAACCTATAGGCTCAGTATAACAACAACACAAACCTATATGTTCAATATAACAACAACACAAACCTATAGGCTCAATATAACAACAACACAAACCTATAGGCTCAATATAACAACAACACAAACCTATAGGCTCAATATAACAACAACACAAACCTATAGGCTCAATATAACAACAGCACAAACCTATAGGTTCAATAGAACAACAACACAAACCTATAGGCTCAGTATAACAACAACACAAACCTATAGGCTCAATATAACAACAACACAAACCTATAGGCTCATTATAACAACAACACAAACCTATAGGCTCATTATAACAACAACACAAACCTATAGGCTCAATATAACAACAACACAAACCTATAGGTTCAATATAACAACAACACAAACCTATAGGCTCAATATGACAACAACACAAACCTACAGGCTCAATATGACAACAACAAAAACCTATAGGCTCAATATAACAACAACACAAACCTATAGGCTCAATATAACAACAACACAAACCTACAGGCTCAATATAACAACAACACAAACCTATAGGCTCAATATAACAACAACACAAACCTATAGGCTCAGTATAACAACACAAACCTATAGGCTCAATATAACAACAACACAAACCTATAGGCTCAGTATAACAACACAAACCTATAGGCTCAATATAACAACACAAACCTATAGGCTCAATATAACAACAACACAAACCTATAGGCTCAATATAACAACAACACAAACCTATAGGCTCAATATAACAACAACACAAACCTATAGGCTCAATATAACAACAACACAAACCTATAGGCTCAATATAACAACAACACAAACCTATAGGCTCAATATAACAACAACACAAACCTATAGGCTCAATATAACAACAACACAAACCTATAGGCTCAATATAACAACAACACAAACCTATAGACTCAATATAACAACAACACAAACCTATAGGCTCAATATAACAACAACACAAACCTATAGGCTCAATATAACAACACAAACCTATAGACTCAATATAACAACAACACAAACCTATAGGTTCAATATAACAACAACACAAACCTATAGGCTCAATATAACAACAACACAACACATAGCACATTTATTGGTTTGTGTTGTTACATTGAGCCTATAGGTTTGTGTTGTTGTTATATTGAGCCTATAGGTTTGTGTGTCTGGTAAAAGGATCCCTTTAAAGATTCTTTGTTGAATGTTCACATTTCTTTGTTAGGGATTGAAGTCAGGAATTGAACACATACTTTGATGTGTTTAAGTTGGATGTTTTCCCAGCAGCCACTTTGTGCCTACTTTTTTTTTACAAACTCGAGCACAAATCCTTATAAGTTTTTCAGCTATACCTAAAGTAGTCCCACGCTGCTGATTTTACTGAAATCTGTCTCTCTGCTCTCTGACATTGATCTGCATCATGCTTTGTGGCTCCAGTTGCCTGTCAGGCAGTCAAGGAGTGAGAGAGAGTCACATGTGAGATTCTCCCCTGGGTTTTTCTAATAACACCGGTAATAAGCAAATGTACATTGTATGATAACCATCTAATTTTATACGATGGTATATCATAAAACCATTAACCATAGCCATACCGGCTGTGGCTCAGGGCTAAGAGCGGTCGGTCTTAAATTTAAATAAATCTGATCACTCCTGTGTGTTTTTGTCTTCACAGACACTTGTTTACTTCCTGTCCTAGCGCTGTACCATGAGGTCCTCTTCCCTTCTCCTCCTCTCCTTCCTCATGGATGTGTGTGATGTTCAAGGGGCTTCAGATCTTAGAATCTGTGCCTTTAACCTCCATAGCTTTGGGGATTCCAAGACCAAGAAGAGCAACGTGATGCATACTCTTTCCAGGGTAAGACAAAGGCAGATGAATTAGGCTGAGATACTTTGACGCTCCTGATGGAACGTCAGTGGGCCAATATTTTTATTTATCACCTCCACCATGGAGGTCATATTTGTTTTCTACTCAGTGTAAAGATGGGCCAGAAAATAATCCATGTATTTGTTTGTGCAGATGCAGTCAAACAAAGCTTTTTGGAGGGGTGGGGCATTACTCAGATAAGCTAAACAGACGTGTGTAGGCTTGTTAGTCCTTGATGGAGGTATGTGTTCTACTGAGTGCCATTCTAACGCCTTCTTTTATTAAAACCCTCAAATTACTCTGTAACTAGAGGGATAATCGGAGTGTGCTCACTCCTTTACACCTCTTTACAAATATTCATTGAAATCTGCTCAGACGTTTTTGAGATATCCTCCTAGCTAACTAAATGGCAGTGAAAACTAACCTTCTTGGCTGAAGTAACTATTTAGTATATGATGTATTGCTAGTCAATAATACTTGAAAAATAGGGCCAGCAATAATGCATACTTACTTATTAATTCTTATTAATGTTAATAAAATACACTCTGGGTACCTTACCAAAAAAAGGAAGCACAAAGAGGACAGGAGCCTAGGGAATAACTACCCTATATGAAAACATATTCAAATCCGCATCAGATCACACTCACTCATACGTAGATACCATCCCCGAAATATGCCTTATCTAGATCCATGCATTCTCTATACCATGACTATCTCTCCACTCCAGTCCATATTTCACACTGTATGTACAGGGAATCATCCTCTGCTCACAGATGACATGGATAATTATTTAAGGCAAACCAGCCTCACAGTGCATGTTGAAGAAGCTGTTGGCTGACTAAAACAGCTGATTCTGCCAGATGAAGTATTTTCTTCGCTGCAGCACGTTGTGCTAACGTGTGGCTGGATTTCACTTCTGCATTCAGTTCTTGCCCCATGTAATTTGAAATAGTGAAGAACGCTACACAAAACACAAAGTACTCTGAAACCCACATTTCTCCATTTCAATGGTTTTTCCATTGATGAGTGGAGATAACATCTTAGTCATGTTATTTCAAAGAGACAGTGTGTGCCCACCACACAAAACATATGAATTGTTGTGTCCAGATGGGATCTCATCCTGGAGGACCACAGGAAAATCAGGTGGCACATTCTGGCCAATGTGAAAGTGAGACGATCATACAGATGTAGACAGTAGTACAACAAGAGAGTGAAAAAGCAGGACGTCTTGGAGATGCAGGGGCTGAATAGTTCTGTACAAGGAGATGGAGATCGACTTCAGAAAGAAGAGGACGTCTACCCAGCCACTGTGCATTCTGGGTACAGATATTGTCATGGTGGAGGACTACAAGTGCCACATCGGCAACAGGTTGAGCTGGAAAACCAGCACAGAGTCTGTACACGAAGGAGATGAGCAGAGTCTACGTCCTGAGGAAGCTGAGATCCTTCAAGGTGTGTTACTGGTCTACCAGTAGTCTATGGTCTGCTGGGAGAGCAGCATCTGAGGCGGTGACGCCAACAGACTGAACAAACTGAAAAAGAAGGCCAGCTGTGTTACTGGCTGCAACCTGGACACTGTTGAAGCTGTGGTGGGGAAGAGGACACTGAACAAACTGGTATCCATTCTGGGTAATCCTGACCTCCCTCTCCACTACCTACTGGACCGACAGCAGAGCTCTTTCTCTAACAGACTGATCCAGCTCTGCTGTCACAAGGACCGATGCAAGAAAGCGACAACTCTTTATACCTCACACCTCTGTCTGACAGAGAACTGTCTTTTTCATCATATGCTGTCAGTTTCATAGGTTTTCCTACAGTTTCATAGTCTTCTGTTTCAATTTTGCACATGATGTATATAGAGCTATTTCATTTCTCTTTATTCTCGTTAATTTTTTGGGTTTTGTCTGGAGCAGCTGAAATCCTACATCAGACAAGAATGGAAAACATTCCACTTTAAAATGACATCAGCTGGTCTCCTCAGTTCCCAAACACTGACAGAGTGTTGTTAAAAGAAGAGGTGATGCAACACAGAGGTAAACATGACCCTGTCCAACTTTTTAGAAACATGTTGCTGGCATCAAATTCTGAATGAGGATATCATTTTCAAAAACAATAAAATTTTCTGTTTCAACATTTGAAATGTTGTCTTTGTGCTGTTTTCAGTTACATATGGGGTTTCAATGATTTGCAAATCATTACATATTGTTTTTATTTACATTTTACACAGCGTCCCAACTCTTTTTCAAAAGGGGTTACACTTTCTGGTCATTTTTCTCTGGTTAACTACTGAAACTACACACTATTTTGAACAGTTTTTTAAAATCTTTATTTTACCGCTACTGTGATTGAACCCCCTTTGACCAGCCTGTCCCATTTTATTTCATCCTAACCATTATGAAGACATGCTCAGGAAATGCATTGGTCAGGCAGCAACTAACACACTCTTTACCTTTTCTAGTACAAGTGCAAATGGGTAGGCATTGCTTAATGCCAACACAGCAATAATCTCATCATGAATTAGGAGGGCACTCCAAGAGCACATACCTCCACCAAGGCTGCTTTGTGCCCTAAACTGCAAAAATTGCAAGCTTAATTATCTGCATGTATATCTGCCTAATCATTATTTTTCAGTGTACCTTATTACTCTGTGATACCTGTTCCAGATCATCACTCGCTGTGATGTATGTTTGCTTCAGGAAGTGAGAGACAGCAAAGAAACAGCTTTACCACAGCTGCTTCACAGCCTCAACAGGTGACTCATCACTTCTTTCACAGCCACACAGGCAGACGCAGTTAGACCATTGCTACCCAGTGAGCAAACCATTGTCCAGATCAAGTCAAACATATGTGATTTCTAGACATCTGGAACATCCTCTGGACGAGTGCACTTTAACATGCATGTTGAAGGAAGTGAGGAGAGAAGAATGCATGCTGTACAGTAAAATGTGCACTCTGCTCTGTGAGTGGGGTTTCCTCCTGCACTCTGGCATGCAGGGTACAAGATCGCTGGTTCGATTAAAGAAAGAAAAGGAGTGGATTGTTGGGTCTCTGTAGAATAAAGAGTTGGTCTAGACCTGCTCTTTTTGAAAAGTGCCTTTATATAACCTTTGTTGTGATTTGGCGCTATACAAATAAATTGAATTGAATTGAATTCTACCTTTGACGATTACAGTCCAGATGCTAGATGATTTCTTTTATTTAGTGGTTCTTTTCTTCCAATGTGTTATGAGGATGATTAAGCTGTATACACAATATGCTGTTCCAGACCGCACTGATAAAGCTGACACAACGTCCAAAAAAGACGTATAAAAAACTTTCATTCTGACTCGGGGACGTCCAGAAGATGTTGCAGATGTCTGATCTTATTTTCACATTACAAGCCTCATTGTTCAATTCTGCCTTTTTTGGTCAGATAAGATTTGATCACGTTCATTTACAAGTGACTTGTATGTAGACCCGATCTAAATGAATCTGTCCTCCAAAACGGCAGGTATGAGCACATTGATGCCTTTTTGCTTGAGTCATCTGATGCGCCAACAACACAAAAATGTCGCATTTGTCAGACATTTCATGGTATTCCAACCAAAATGGACGCGCTAGTAGCAAATGCATGCGTGACATTTAGCTTTAAGCATCAAACACTGTCAGCTGTTCATGAGCAAATTGTGAACAGCTGATGATCTGCATTGTTGTTGTCATCTCTCCTCTCTGATTAATTCATTTTACTGTGCTGCCGTTGCTAGCTGATGATGACAGCACTTAGTGCATGGTTAAATGCCATAAGCCATACAGATTCCAGTCTAACTGTTCTCATTCATATCACATGGCCACAAATCAGATACGTATCCAATCTGGGACCACATATGAGAGTAACTCAAATCTGATTTGAAAAGATCAGATCACATGCAGGCAATGAACTGGAATTGAGTCATTTCAGCCTTGTAATGTGAACGTAGCCCATCTGACTGCACAGCCCCATCAGTATGTTCAGACCTGATATTATCTTCCATCTTGAGTGATGAGATGGAAAGAGGACAGCTCTGAGTCCAAGACACATTAAGGACACACCGATCAGTCAAACCACATTCAGAGGTCACCTCAGCTGCATGTGCCCACATTTTTTCAGCAGTGTGAACGATAATTTGTTAATTTGTCCGGGGCCATATTGAAGGACCGTGTACTCAACTGGCATTCTCTAAAACAACAAGAAGCCACATTATGGATTACACACTGTCTGACCACAGACTCCTTTAGAAATCACATTCATTCTAATGCCAGGTGTGAACTGTCCACTTTTTGACGTGATTAGATCACATCAAAAAATCCGTCCACACGAAAGGTAATACTAGGTAATTCATGTCATCATCCTCACATAGAGAAACGCAGCAGCATGTACAGTTGTTTTCAGCTTTCCTGTCTTTGTTCCTTCAATATTCAGGTATGATACTGAACATGTGTATGATGCTGTGGCTAGTGAGAGACTGGGCAGGTCTGACTCGTACCAGGAGCAGTATGTATTTGCTTACAGGTGAGCTCAACTGTCTGTCTACCCTTTTGCCACTTTGCGGCTTGATGCACCAACAGATCACAGGCTGTGATGTGTGTGTCTGGATGTGTGCAGGTCTGACAAAGTAACAGTCATTGCCAGGTATCAGTACCCAGATACTCGACCAGGAGACGTTGATGCTTTCTCCAGGGAGCCTTTTGTCGTCCGCTTCAAAGCCCCCAAGACAGGTCACTTCTCTGAGTTCTCATCTAAGATGATGAAAAGCATGCTGATGTTTAGGCATATATAAACACCTCTCCTCCCTCTCTCCAACCCCATCTACATGCTCAGCTATAAAAGAGTTTGTCCTCATACCTCTGCACACCTCTCCAGCTAACACCACTAAGGAGCTTGATGCACTGTATGATGTTTTGCAACATGTCATGAAGATGTGGAAAACTGAGGTAAGCTTTGATGGTAGTAACGTTTGGACACTTTCAAAGCAACATCATTCAGCTGATTAAGATACCATCCGTTGTGTTGTGTGTGTGTGTGTGTGTGTGTGTGTGTGTGTGTGTGTGTGTGTGTGTGAGCAGGATGTCATGCTTCTCGGGGACTTCAACGCTGACTGTAGCTATCTTGCTAAGAAGAACAGGAAGAATGTGCGCCTGATTACAAAGGAGAACCTCTTTTGGCTCATTCAAGATGCGACTGACACTACTGTGAGATCAACCACTTCCTGCGCCTATGATAGGTAAACTCACACTGCTTAAGACCTGGTCCCACCCAAACCAATCATGAATTCCCCAGGGCTTTTTTTACAAAGGTCTACAAGCTTTTCAATGTCAGAAATGTGTTGAGTCAATCTCAGCTGCCGAACTGAAGGGCGGTGGATTGGACCTGTCACTGCTACTGTTAGTTTGGGTCCCAATGTGTGGTGAATATGTCACACCAGCTTTATCTATGACCAGCATTGTGCCCAAGGACCGTGAGCCAAGTGTGTCTGCAGGTGTTTTTTCATAAATCAAGTACTATTATTATTTTCAGCAAGATGCTTGGTGGCTGTAATTATAATGAAGTTTGGTACATGTGCAGCAAAGTTTTCCTTCTGATGTAAAAATTCAGCTATTTATTCTATGGTTTGATACAGTCAGCATAACCATATTGATGTTGTTGAATCACATTTGGTGTGTCTCTGCAAGTAATAAATTGGCCCTGTATGAATTAAGATTCCTATCCCACTAACTCCTGGCACCGGATCTAGTGGCACAGTGAACTTTATCCAAGCCTGCTACTTTGGTTGCTAATGGTACAAAAAAATTCAGCAGTTAAATTAAAGGGCCCTGTTTAAACAATCTACTGGCCTGCCACCTACTAAGCATGTTGACATCAAAGTATGCTGATGCCATTTGTCACTACATTGCAAGATATTTTAGAAACAGGTCAAAAACTGGGTTCGTCCTCTGAACTGATGTCAGATTGTTCACACTTGCCCACATACAGCTGTCTGTTCCCAAATGTTAACATGTCTTTTCATTGAAAGAGTTCTCCTCAAGAATATATGATTGTATTGTTTTCTTCCTAGTCAATGTATATGTATATGTACTGTATATGCAAAAACATGAACTCAGGATTACGGTTACACTATTGTGCTTCTCAAAATATTTTCCCAAGGGATCTGGATCTGTAGTGCATTTAGGGTACTTTGGCCCCGTCACACTGCAGGAAAAATGTGGCCCAGGTCAGATTTTTTGCTCACATGTGACTTTTTCATGATAGTGTGAACAAACACAAACCACATCTGATCTTTTCCAATTCTGATTTGAGCCACTTCCATATGTGGTCCTAAATCAGACACAGGTCAGATTTTTGGCAATGCGACCTCAGTCTGAACCATCAGATCGGAATTCATGGGACTTTGACGTCATCGTCCATCGAATAATTGAAAACATTGCATCATAACCTTGAGGCAATGGCTACCTCTAGTGGACAAATGAAAAATGTATAGAAGATAGATTATTTCATATAGACTTACCAGAACTGATGATCATGTGAATGATGGGAATCTGTGCAGTTTTCAAACGTATCCTTAAAACAGACAGAGAAACATGCTGATGGGATTGGAAGCATTTTTTGTGGCTCAGTGAGAAATAAGACAACCCAGATGAAGGAAGTCAAACATTGAGAAAATATATGATCTTGGGAAGATTTGGTCGCCTCTTGGAAGTCCATGTGCAAAGAGACGTCTGGCTCTGACAATTATAAAAACAGACTCTTTTTGTGGTCCGTTGACATGTTAATTAATCCATGGGGTGAAACAATAGACTGTTCCTCCAACAGGTGTGAGTCCAACCAGTGACTTTAGAACAGGTTTTTGTTGGTTAATGGCACAGTCACCTTCTGATAGAGATAGCAACGCGTCTGACCATACCTCATTTTCAGACCAATGATAAGTGCAAGTACATTTGGCATTTAAACAACATGGCATGAAAGAAAAGTGCATCAGTTGGAAAATAATGCATCACATTGTACCAGGTGTAAGACAGAGCCCTTAAGGACATATACTGTATATTATATTATGTCAATGACACACTGCAAAAGATAGAAGTTAAAATACAAGAAATAAACACTGAATTTGAGGAGAAATGGTTTAATACTAGTGAAATTTATGTCCATGCAGCAAGACAATTTTGCTTGTCAAGAAATATTAACATAAGTTGGTTCCAGTTGAGAAATAAACAGGCTAAGATAACAAAAAATAGTAAATAACTTTTAAAACAAGATAATTAATCTTGTTTCCTGATATAAGATTTTAAATCTTGGCGAGTACAGAACAATTTGCAGAGCAAAAATTTGTTCATTTAGGTTTAACTCGACATAAAAGATTGACGAAGCTTTCTGGGACCGTTAACGTAGCCACTGATCAGATGATGCCATTTTAAGAGCGAGTGTGACCTTAACTGTTTAACATGCCTTCATATTTCAATTGAGAAATACAGTAATTAGTAAAATGCATGTTTTGATATGTCCATTCTGTCTGTTTGAACAGGATCGTTGTGCATGGGCAAAGGTTTGCTCAGACAATTGTACCCCTTTCAGCCAAACCATTTAACTTCCAAAGGGAATACAGTCTCACAGAGGAGCAGGTAACAGGCTGTGTGTGTGTTGAAATCAGTCAAATGTGCAGTCTATATGAAGCTGATTCTGTTTAATTGAAGTGTGCTGAGAATGTTTCTTCTGTGGTTTTTGTTCAGGCACTTGAGGTTAGTGACCATTACCCGGTGGAGGTCCTGTTGAGGGACGTCTCTCTCAGTAGTGGCATGTCCTCGGCATTAATAGGAACAAAGAAGATGGCAAATCAGAAAACACCTCAATCAACATTATTTAACTTTTCTTTTCTCTGCTGTTTTGTCTTCCATACGTTAGCATGGTATTAAAAAAAAGAAATCAGTGGATGTGGATTTTTGTCATCTCAGTCTGAGGACAATCTCAGGTTGGCTTCCTTTTTGAAGTCATGTTAACTTCATGATTCCGCAACATTTCGAGTCCAAATGTCACTGGAATGACTCCTCAAGTTGGGTTCAAGGCTAGGAAAAATAGTCATCTGAAGATGACATATTCTTCCAGCAGAATCATCTTTCCATGGAAAAGTTTTTAAAAAAACAAGTGGTGGTTTTCATGTGGTCGTCCTAATAATTAAGGTGATTTGCCAGCTGCAAAGACATAATGCTGGATAAACTCCTTTGGGAGTTAGTTTGTGTGTTTATACTAAGTGTGTATATCATAAGAACAACAAAGTAGAAACCCTGTGTTTGATCACAGCTGGCTGCTTCAAGTAAGACCCTACATCTGGCCTTCTTCTCCTACACTGACAGCCAAAAACAGAAAAAGTTAAAGGTCTCTAGAGCCACCGTTTTGTCCGTTCTGGGCTAATGACTCATGTAAAATGTGTAGTGAAGGCTTTAATAAAAGGTAAGAAATGTACTTCTTGGCAAATAAGAGGTGCACAAAGGGTTGAGTGCACTTCCTATCACCTGGAACTCATATCAGCAAAACCAATAAGCTTAGTCAAAATCCTTTCTATGTGTTCATATGCATGGCTTATGCTTGGCGTTTCTAATAGAACACAAAAGAAAGAAAAAAAGCTACATATTAAAACATGGATGCATCTCACACATCTTTAAACTACCTGCACATAAGATCTGTGCAAAATCAGCAGAGTTTCAAAATGGTCACATAGTCAAGGTTATTAATTCAATATCGAACCAAATGTAAAATATTTTAACAATATGCTTCCTGTTCCTGAGTTATTGCATTGATGTCACTGTAAATTTAATGTAAGATAAGATTTTACCAATTATGCACCAGGGAAATTCACTTTCTACAGCAGCTCATGAGTCTCAAACAGAAGAGGAAAAAGTGAAGAAGAAAACTACAAGTATTAAAAAAAAAGAATAGAAACATAACTGCACACAGACTTGGATTGCAAGCAGACCTTTTGGATATAAATGTCATCACTCCATCATTATACACAATATATGAATATAATATGTGAACTGAGATAGTGACATGATGATGACAGGTGTTTGATGTTTGGACTGATTACTCTCTACGCTGCAGTGACGTGGGACCTGAGCGTCAGACTGGAGATGTGAGGAACACATCAGTGATGAAGCTGAGAAGCTTTGGTGTTACTGATTTTGTGTTGTTAATAAAGACTGTTGCAAACACCATCATCTGTGCATCACTGAGAACCCACTGTGGTAGCAGAGTCGAGTTTTCTTGTACTGTATGTGAAATAAATAGCGGGGGTAAAATTCAGTTTTAAGCTAATCAGAAATATCACACCAGTGTTAAGGCTCACATGCACTGGTACTGTGCAAAGCGGGCCCTCCCTACTGTTCTGCCCTGCAGGTATTGAACATGTCATGTTCCTCTTCTGTCATTCCAGCTGAATGGACCGAGAGCCAAACACACAGGGGATTATGCCTCGTATTCCATCATGACTGGACAGGCTGAATGGCAAGTTCACCGTCATGCCGTAATAAAGTGCTAAACTGAATTCTGTCAAAGACATACATGAACACACAGCATCTGTCCATATGATAATGCCCTACTGGAGACAGTGGAAATCAAAAGGATGCTCCTTCTCTTTGCATTTAGATGCATGCGATCTGTCAGACACTGGATGTTCTGCAGTTCATGTCTGTCCTGTATTTGTTACACATGCACAGACAAATACCAAAAATTACAGACAATTTAAGATGTACTCATCTATCAGAGACAAAAAGAGCCGACTCAACATCTATTTTACAGATGTTTAAATGCAAAGAGGGGAAAAAACATTTCATGTAATTTCAATATCTTGAAAGCTTTTCCCATAAGTTATGTCTAGGCACTTAAAAATAATTGAATCATAGCATTCATGCTTCTCTGTACTCACTTACAAATAATTGGAATAGATTACAAATGTTTTTATACGATTTCTTTCTCCACAAATGTCAGTATTGAGGGCAGGTAAAATTAGTCATATTAACCATTATGATTTGCAATGTGCTGTTGTGGGTTTTTTTTAATATATTGTTACACTATAGTAGTTCCTATGTTTATATACCTACATTAGAATAGTAAATATATAATAACCATCCTCCTGCCTCAATGTTCATTAATTGTACTATTTTACATGTGATTGTACCAGTAAATATTCAGTCCTGGGCTGTGCACTGATGAACTGACCACATCTGTAACTGCAGGTCATGTGATACATGGACCCAGAAAGACTAGTATCCTGGAGTAAATACTGGGAAACAGGAAACACTAAATCCCACTGAGTTTTTGGAAGGAGATGCTTGTGAATTAATCAATGAAGAAAGTGAGCCATGGTATTTTATTTTTAAGAAGTTTGTGCTTCCATCTCTTACGCCCCATTCAGCCTCAAAGAACTTCGTTCTCAAGACTGACAATATTTATGATAAAATTTAGTTTGTTGTATTGTTTAATAAGTGCTTTTGCTTAATAAGAACATGAACTTAACTGATTTCTTCAGTCTGGCAAAAAGCACAGGCCCATATTTGTAGGTATCCGACTGCAGCAGGAAGAGGATTGACCAACCACACCTCATGCAATGTTAACGGAAGACCCCTGCTGTAAACTGTAGAACCCTTTGAGACAATCCTGTGATTCGTGATGTTGGGCTATTAAAACCGACTTCAGTCTAAGCATCATCTGCCATAGACCAGATTTTGGTACAGCTGCCTAATGTAGTAAAAATGTAACAAAAAAATCAAAGCCATCACCAGTCACTTGTGTAATCTTTTATTGGTTGTCTGGTCACAAGGCATACAGCAGCTCTAGTTGGCGTGCAAGGCCTTCCAGCGAGACAGAGGGCCTCTGCTTGGGATGTACTTCACCCCACAGCCATCTGGAATCAGACGCTTCTCAGCCACCATGTCATCAAAGTCACATGTGTTGAACTTGGTGAAGCCATACTTCTTGGAAATATGAATCTGAGGGTGAGAACAATCACACATCAATTTAAGCATACAATATGCATGACTGCATGCCAAAAAGCATAAGTGAAAGAAAAAGATACATCTGCAAAAGTCTGTATGAACAGTAAAAGCCTCTCTCTTTGTCTCGGCACAACTGGCAGAAATAAAAACATAACCACATGTTTGAGTAAGGTGATATGTTCATTTACCTTCTGGCGTCCAGGAAACTTGAACTTGGCTCTGCGCAGCGCCTCAACCACATGCTCCTTGTTCTGGGCCTTGGTACGGACTGACATGATCACTTGACCAATGTGCACACGTGCCACAGTGCCCTGGGGTTTACCAAAAGCACCACGCATCCCAGTCTGGAGCCTGAGATCGAAAAGAATGAATGAATACGCAAGATGGTATTCAAATCTCCTGGGTTGGGCTCAAAACTCTTCAGGAATAAAAACGAGAGCCCAACATCAGCATGTAAAAATCTCTGTATGATTGAAGAGTAGAAGCAATTCATTTGTTCATATATATATATATATTTTTTTTTTTTTTTTTTTGGACTGGTTACAAGCCCCTCTGTGGTGATGCTTTTGATTTAGCCTTCCGATAGACAACATTCTCACCTATCAGCTCCAGCGCAGGATAACATTTTGTTGATACGGATGACATGGAAGGGATGCAGTCGCATGCGGATGTGGAACCCATCCTTACCACATGTCTTCACCATGTACTTGTTAGCACAGATACGGGCAGCCTCCAGAGCTACAGGGGGGTGGGGGGTGGGGGTTAAAAATAAAATATTAGTGATCAGTTTGCACCAACAGCATTTTAAGCACAATTGCACCATCAATGAATGATTAGCTTTTCATTTGCACCGTTTGTGCTTCATTTAAATGGAGATTATTTGAGCTATATCCACAGATTGATGCCAACAGTTCACTTTAATAACCCAGCAAAAAAGGTTGAATCCATCACCCCAACTGTGGCTACACAGTGGTTACAGAGTTCTGCAAAACCTCGTAAGATAAACGTATACAAGAGTTTCCAGATTACTCCACGTACAGATAAACATGCACAGATGCACCCATACGAAAATACTCATGTAGTTGAACACATACACTGAACATCTATGTATTAACAACATCTGTGGACAAAAAGACACCCAATACTAGCTCTTTTAGGATGGTAATCTCTGCAATGCCTGCATCTACACAACTATTGCACACATTACATAACTCAAATACATGCATTAAGGTCCAGGTATGTGTGCATATAGGCCTGAAGACTCTTGAAGACAAAATGAGATCTAAGTGCTTATCTCGGACATTTGCCAGTTTTCAGTCTCATAATTTTACTCTCTCTTCCAAGAAAATTGGATGGAGGCTATGTGATTTTGAAAAAAGTCAACAAATTTCACTTGAACTTCTTGTCCTATGGTCCAAGGAAGAGATAGTTGGACTTGGAAGAACTTTCTAGTTTCTTACAAAACATTGAAAAATGGTTGGTATCATAAGTACCAGTTACCAAGCAGAAAAAAACTCTTCAATAGTAAGTCTGAAGTCACATGTACGTCTACATCACCTTCTGAAGACAGCTGCTCATACTCATCAGAGACCATGTGACCACACAGGGGGAACTCATCTACTTTGGCCTTCTTCCTGCCCAAGTCAAAGATCCTAATTTTGGGATCTATATGATGGAGAGAAAAAAAAATCAATATTAGTGTAGTAGAGCCATTAATCATCCAGGCCAGTTTCTGGTATTTTGAGATAACTGGCATATTAACTACAAACAAATCTGCAGACATTTTTGTTTCTGAATTGTCACCCTGCTCTCTTTATTCACTAACTACTGCTGAGGAGTAAAAGCTTTTAGATTTATTTGAGAAAGTTAATCAAATGGCATGACTCCATGACTCTCATACCAGTGTGACCAACACCACACAGGGAGTGAGGGTCACTCTATACAATTTTGTCTCAGTGGTCCCTTAAAGCACTCAGCACTTCCCAGCTGAGGACATACACAACCAAAGAGTTGCTGTCTGCAGCCTTTGCACACCAAAACTACACTTGCAGCAGAATTGGTCGGCTTAATAAACTGCAGGATTATCAATTGCAGACAATTGTGACAAAATGCTCCTGTACACTTAAATCTACAGCCCAAAAAGTAAGCAACATCGATGCTAGGTATGGGAAAGCTTACCAGGCACTCCCCTGCAGAAGCGGGACTTGGGGTAGGGCTTGTTCTTGCAGTAACGGTAGCTGTTGGTGACACAAGTGTTACATGTAACCATATGCCTACACTACAAATCATCAGGACAGCCTCACTGCTTATGGAAGAAAAAGACCACATGTTTTAATAGTGTGATAATCCATGTTAAAAGACCAAAACATAAAGTAGGTGTTTTCCTGGCCAGGGGAACCTTTTCATAGTTGCAAGGCCCCATGGTTTACAGATATTAACCTAACTATGGGACAGAGGAAGAAGATAAATCAGGGTCTGAAAACACACAATACTTGTACTCTCTGGATTTTCAAAAAAAAAAAATACTGACAGTCTTGAGCCTAAAAACAGCGATTGGAACATTAGTGGGAAGCCTATTCTGAGGTTCATGATGTAAACACAGTAGTTTTACATTCACTTTGTACCTAAATTACAGGTGAAATTCTTTAAGGTATTTTAGTGACCCCTTATCACTAAAATGCTGTTCTAAGTGACTGATTACTGATACAAGCCTGTAACAGAAATTGATTTTTTTTATTTTAGTTAACCTTTATTTGACCAGGTTAGTTCCATTGAGATCAGGGATCTCTTTTACAAGGAAGACCTGGCCCAAGAGTAGCAGCAACATAGTTTCAATACAAAAAACCCAACACAATTGACATACAAACAGGCACCCTGGAAACAAAGATTTTAAACATCATTTAAAACACTCGCATACAGACAACGTGGATTCAAGATATTTCACCTAACGTTACGTTAGCATCGTGATATTATCTATGCAACTCGCTTGACAAAAAACAGTCTAAAACACACACCGAGTCTACGCATTCATTGTCGTGTGTAGTTAAACATGATAGACGTGCATTAGGAGTGCACGCAGTGTGTGGTAGCAAGGCATCCGCGGTCACCGCCACATAGTTTTTAAATTGGCGTGACTGTAAAATGAGTGAACGGCGTCATGAAACAATAGACACCACCAGTATCGCCATGATCCTCGCATGTCTGGTGTTGATTTAGGTTCGGAATGGCGAATGTTGCTTACAAGATCGGTTGCCATAAAAGACGGCTCCACGACCAACCTGTTCCACAATCGTTATACTACACTAGAAAGTTGGTTTATTTAAATGTCTTGGATATCATACTAATGGATACGGGTATATGAATGGCTTATCTAAAAGCGCCCCGGTTGGACAGTGGGGAGCTAATGCTAGCTTTGCGCTAGCTTTCATAAGCTGATGTCGCTTTACACAAGTGCTCTGTATCACTGAAATGATGTGACATTATTGATAAACGCAAGCGCTAACTACACATAATCTGAATCACATGGGACTCTGTTACACTGAAAGAAGACCAGCCGGTGTGCCAGTACGGTGCACATGGTGCGACGCGGAGCATCTGCCATTTTCTTCTGACTAGGACTAAGTTTACCATGTTCTGAAAAGACGCAGCACAGGACTTACCAGCGGGCTGGTCGACGGCCCATTGTTGCAACCTGTAAATTAACAAATAAATAAATGTGTTATTTCGTTGAATCCCAGTTTCAAACGTGAAAAATGACGTTATATAAGCATATTTAATGTAGAGCCAAAGAAAATGTGCTCACTCCTCAGACTCACCTAATGGAGGAAAGAAAGATGGAGGACTTCCGCTTCCTCATATTGACGTGTGTAGTCTGAGGAAAATATATTTTATAATCAACGCATTTTTGCTTCAATATGAATTTGTTGTGACATAAATGGGTAAGTAAAAACCTTACTCACACATATATTTGGGGTTATATATATATATATATATATATATATATATATATATATATATATGAATATATATTCCTCCCTAAATCAATGATAGTTTCTGTGCTTCAAGTGAATTCTGGGAAGTGTCGTTTTTTACGACACTTTTGCGAGCCTTCACAGCTACATGCTATGCTCAACCACAGGCCCTCTATTGGAATCTTGGAATAGCTCTGGCTCAATGTTAACGACGTGTACGAGTCCTGATGGACCCTTCCGTCCTGAATCTGCGTTCATTTCGATCGTATTTCTTCACGTTTTCGGGGATCTTCGGACGAAATACCACCGGAAAATGTTGAAAGCAGTGTAGTCAACGAATCGTTTAAAATAATTAAATCAAGTAAAAGAAGTTATGGGAAAAAAGAAGAAAAAAAATGTTGCTTGATTTTACTACTCTTGATAATACCTAAACATTAATTGGGTAAAGCAATGTCTAGATAATCCTACTTCCTTTTGGAACTTTATACCGATATTATTTTCTCTCGGATTAAAGGCCTTACCTTTGTACTTCTGCGTGACAATAAAACAGACTTCCTCTACCTTTATCTAAAT